>JAOTRI020131740.1:0-11370 GCA_028564885.2 Zoanthus sanctaehelenae
TGATATTATTATTATTATTATTATTACTATTATTATTATTATTATTATTATTATTATTATTGCTATTATTATTATTATAACCTTCCAAAACAGTGACACAAGGAACGTCGAACGCCGTCATGCAGACAAACATCGCTTGAAACTACTTTTTTATATAATTATTGACCAAAATTTAGTTGTACCAGCAAATTGGCGTGTTAATAAAGGCTTAAATGAACTCACTTGGAATCTTCGAGTTCTTCAACTTTGCCCAGTGCTTCCTGCTCGTAGCGCGACTTCCACTGTTGGAGTTCAGCATTGGCACGCGAGAGCTGCTTCTGCACATCTGCCTTGCCATCCTCAGCCTCTTCCAACTGCTCTTGGAGTGCGTCATAATCGGCTTCCAAGTTTCGAAGTTTATTTAGAGCATCAGATTTGCCCTAGAATTGAACAAGTCTCTTTTTAACGTGTTCCGAGACAAAATGACCGACAATGCCATTTCAAATCCAATTACCGTACTAACCATTTCTACACTGACAAAACATAAAAACTGAATATCTATTGCAGTATTTTCCAGTTCCACAATTTAACATTAATAAAGACGAATCCAAGTGAACTATACTTGCTTTCAATGTAATTCTAATTCAACCAGACCCCTCGACAGGCGAACCGAGGTAAAATATATGAAAAAATGGCTTATAATATCTAAATCTGGGTAAGAATTGCTGGCTCTGAGATCTAGGTGATTTACTTTCAAAACCAAGTTACTTGGGTTAAAATTGTCTTGTACATCTGGAATATTTGTACTGATTTTATACATTTTGATGCATTTTCAGCAAATCTAAGGATGAGAATTTCAGACATCCCTAGAAAGTGCTGGCGCCTTTGCTTTCAAATCTCTAAAACACACTGTACTCGCAGAAACGGACTGTAATCTTATATGCAAACAAATCACTAAATATACAATAAATGTGGAAGGTGTAATGAAAAATACAAACCTTTGATTCATCTTCTAAACTCTTCCTCGCTTCGTCCAATTGTTGTTCGAGTGACTTTTTTGCTTTGCTCAACTGGCTAACCTTCGATTCAGCTTCCTCGAGACCTCGTGATACCTCAGCATTTTCTTGACTAAAGCGAGACTTGGTGACTTCCAGCTCCGCAACAGCTTTGCGAAGATCTTCATTATGTGCTCTAGCATCCGCTAGTTCGTCTGAAAGAGCGCGGTTGTTTTTGTCCGATTGGGCCTGAAATATAGAAAAATCAAATATAGCTAAAAAACTTAACTAGCCGTCCTATTATAAATTTCAAGACATTGATGTTGATAAAAGAAAAACGATAAAAAGCTAGAAACTATATTGTCTTATTGAGTCAATGTAAAATCAAGCTTTACAAAAATCATGCAAGTGTAACAAAAACACAAAAGCTACCTTTTGCTTCTGAAGCGTTTCAAGGCTGACCACAAGATCATCACCCTCATTTTGAAGAAGATTTCGCTCTTTTTCGATTCTATCAAAAAAGAGTAAAAATTTTAAACTTTAAACGTACAAATCACCCTAACTTAATTCAGCGACTTTGACCACAACCAATGCGCATGCGCACAACCGGTTTCACAAGTGTAACAACACAAGTAATAAGACTAAGAGCAACCCTGGACAACAGTTTCGTCCTTTTTAGGACTCATCAGCACGGTATAGCTTTATTGTAACTAACAATAATCATAGATTAGTGAAATGCGTTTCGCGGTACATTTAGTCTAGTCCTGGATCCTTTTGTGGCTCGGGTAGCCTGTGGTAGGACTGATTTTAGCGCATGCCCAAATACAACTATCACCATGCCACACGCAGCCACATGAAATCGACGTCGAATGTGTCGTTCCAAGATGGGGGCCAAAAGTTCAAAACGGCTCGGATATCATTTCCGAATCCCGCGGGACATCCCTAAATCACACCTGATTAGGATGCATTCTCCTTCGTCGAACGCAATAAGCAAAACGATACAAGAGCAAAACTGGGGAGTTAGGTACGATAAGATGCCCTTGTATTTCAAAAGTTAATGAAAACCAAGACGTAATATTTAAAAAACCTAAAGAATCTAACATCGCAGACCTCCAGGCTAACTAATAAGTCCCCGCATGGACCAACTAAGGTGCCATTGTTCTTCAAAAGTTAATGAGCACCCTGAACATCATTTTTATTTTTTTGAGCAACTGAGATGTGGAAAATGATCAAAAATAATGGATCGATTGAACTTACTTAGATTTGGACTTTTTCAAAGCATCGATTTCCTCCTGCATCTCAGTTAGTGCAGCCTGTTGTTTAGCGCGCATGCTCGAGACAGTTTGATCATGTTGCATAGCTTGCTCTTCTATGTCCTTTCGTAGTTTGGCCATGTCAATTTCTCTTTTTTTATTTAGCTCAACCTGTGAGTAGAAGACAAAACAGAGTAAATTGAAAAGATACAATAATGTAGCACAGTTCATACATGACAACACATCTTAATACCTTAATTGACAGGTCTTTAGTGTAGAAAATATGAAATAAATACCAGATAAATACCAGTTGTGCATATTTGTGTGTGTAAATTACCGTCGCGAACTCTTAGGCCACGAGAGAGAATGTCGTGATTTAACATATACAATGTTACCCGAGTATTAACAAAAAATATTCTTGCTCTTGAAGTAACAATTATTAAATATCACTGGAATATTTTTCCTATACCAAACCAACTCACCTGGGCCAGTGTAGCACCTCCTTGTTCCTCTAGCCTCTCTCCCAGATCTTCCAGCTCTCTCTCAAGCTCTGCCCGAGCTTTTTCTGACTGTAAGTGTACAGAAGAGGTTTGTATTCAATGCAGATATATAAAGCTGATTAAATAACTGTATGCTATCTTTATTTTTTTTGAAAGAACGATAAGTTATGGGAGGAAACTATAATAATATTACACTGAACTCTGAAAAGGTGTTTTCTTGTCAAAATGCAAGACCGAGGAAAGTCGGTTAATATAAGAGATTATAAACCGAGCACGAGGTCTTTATGGAAAAGTATCAGACCGGGAACTTTCTCTATTTCTGGTAATTTACTACATGTCAACGTATACGAAAATATTCAACAGTTTTCGAAGATCTGGCAAACTTTTTCTTTTGCATTTTGGATTTAAAACCTAAATTGTTTAAAATGGGCTTGTTTACTTGCTTTGTTAGATCTTAACCTACGTGAAACATGAAGTAATTTAGGCTTATTATCTTTTTGGCCCCCCAATCAGAGAGCATCGTCGGAGTGTCACGATAGTTATGACTGAAAGGACTCAAACGGCTGAAGCGCTATCTCAGAATGGAAAGCAAAACCGGAAATGTTTAACTTAAAGGATGAAATGCCTGCAAATGCCTCACGAAGTTTGAAAATCTTAAATCTTGTTACAGCTGAAATGCTAGCAACTCTGCACGATTATTGAGCGAGTTCACGAATGCAGGAGACTCTTGAGCTTAACTACAGAATACCCCGCAACTGTCGATAATGACATGATTTATTCTGCGCTGAATCATGTTAACGGCAGTGGCGGGGTATTCTGTAGTTATTCCAGACATCGTATATCTAATTGTCTGTCTCAGCCTTTTTTAAAGCGATGGGAACGTTTCGTATTACTATAAGGGATATCAAAAGTTTAATTTTATATTATTTCAATTTTTCTTTATAGAGAAGTTTCCATTATCAAGAATTCAACTTTATTTTGTTTTGTTTTTCGACAGTGTAGAACTTAAAATGAAAATCTAAACGAAGCATTTCTAGTTCAAAGACATCCTAATTAATCACCATAATGTAGCATTCCACGCATGAGTAACAAGATGGACCAAACAACACATTCTAAATTTGAAGCTGTTTGTAAAGATCTTGTGCAGCAGGGAAAGAGAAAGGTCACAAATCATTTGTCAGAGCGAACGTGACATTCTTATCTATAAACCGAAATCAAAATGTTTATTGACAAGTTATCCTTCGTAAATCAAAAGATGACAGCATTACAACGTGATCATTCGCGCGAAACCCTAAAAATCTGAAGCTCAAGAAAAAGCAAACAAACACCTTCCGTTTGTTCGCGCCAAGCATTTTTGTGACGGACGGATTTTCCGGCTGTCACAATTGTCCTGCAAGGTGTCTGAAATCTTTTGTCTAAAAATTTGATAGCAAAGATACATATTATTGAATGAGATTTTAGTCTAACTCGCTCAATGCGACTTTAAGGAGCTCGAATTGTTAACAGAGTTAAATACGAAAATGAATAGTTAATTATTCGATTAAACTCTCATCTTACGAGTTTAAAAATGGGCATTAAACGGATATGGAACTTTGTTTTATTAACGATCTTCAAGAAATAAACGAACTTAAATATATGAACGAAAGACCAGAAAAATTCTTACCTTGGAACGGGCATTGCGTTCTTGCTCCAATTCATCTTCGAGCTCTTCAATGCGAGCCTGAAATGGGAAACAGCTTATAGTTATGAACAGCCAAACAATTCTTGTCGACACAACAGCACTTTGGTTTCGCAAACCAAAACGAACACTTAACTTGATGCTCATAAACAGTCTTTCTACTTTGTAAATTCCCATTTTAAATGGGTGCAATAATGCTGCATAATGTCATTTCTTGCAATTTATCGAAAACGCATACGTCGAGTGAAGAAGAGCCCCAAACTAATTAATTCGACCGAAAACGTTTACCACTGGTTACGTTATTTAGCATTGCACTTGTTCCTTCTAAGTAGCTTTGAGACGGAACTTGATTTAACTAATTAAGAACATATCAGCTTTCAGGAACCGCTATTTGATGCAATAATACATTTCTCAACCTATCAAAAAATTGTGAAAACCTTTTTGTTGTTTCTAACAAAAATGCTAAGTTTTGTTCGATAAAGAAGAAAAGAATGAAAAATAATGGGAATTAAGGCACAACGATCAAGTTTAATAAAATATACTTTTATTTAACTATAAAAATATGTTTGCAATGCACATCTTTGAGAAGCTAGTAACAACAGCTGTAATTTTGCATGTTTCACTTTAATGTTAACAAACTCAAAAATTTGGTACTGTTTGAAATAGCTTCGGGGTATAATTAAAGTCTGCAAGCTACATACATACATTCAATATCTCATTTTTCTTTGCATCTGGCAACAGCAAAAATCCATATGTTCCCACTGTCCACATTTTGTAACCTCGGCAATCATCTAACAAGTTTTGAGATTTTTTCGAGGAAAAAAGGAGTCATGAAGAAAGAACTGGCACTGCCACATCAATTCATTTGATCAGCCCACCGTGAAAAGAGAACAATTGGCATTCGAATTATTCATAAAATGGCCTATTAGCAATGTTTACTTGTAGATAGCGCTGCTGCTCTGTTTGCTTTTAAAAACAAAAGAACCCAATCGTTTGTTTAAGACAGCTAGATTACCACGCAATTTGTAGTTATACAAACTTTAGCGGTCAAAAAGTGCATGTCCTCTCCAGAAACAGCTCTTTAATGGCTGCTTAATCAAGGGTGATTGAACAAACTTAAGAAGTAATAAGAATACTAATTAATGAGATGTTGTCAAGACAATTATTGTAATGTTAAGTGAGCAAACGCCTGAAAAACAAAAAAAACGTTTCACAACGAGGATGGCGAATTTTGAGGGGACTCTGCTCTGTTGATGGCGCAACCTATTGGTAATGAGCCTGGGTCTAGCAATCTTTTCCTTATCAAAACACATCTCGGCTTTACATGCAGCCAACCCAGCCGTCATTCACACACAGCAAATGATGTCACTAACCTCCAAATCCCTAATTCTCTTCTTCAATTTGTCGATTTCAGACTGTCTATCGTCCAGGGTTACATTGAGAGCGGAAATATCATTTTCTCGCCTGAAGAGAAAATGTAAATTCATCAAATAATGTTTGGGAAACTTCGAAACTTTCTTAGGCGAAACAGAAACAAACATAAGAAGAAGACTTGCATTTGTAAATACAATTGTAGTATTAACGAAAAAATTATTCAAGTAAATTGTTATCAAACTAAAGGCCCATTTAAACGATTAAACATGTTGGTCAAACATCATCAAACATTGTTGGACGCAACATAATTATTTGGCTCGTTTGAACAGCACAATCATGTTGGATAGTGTTGGACGATGTTGGATGAAGTTTGACTTTGTTCAAACTTTTCATCAAACATCGTCCAACATTTACGCTCGAGTAATCAAAAATACGTATAAACTTGTTAAAAAAATTCATGGGCCTGGTACCGAGATACATTGTTGGAACGTGTTGGATTCGTTTGAACACTCGAGTATCAAACACTGATCAAACATAGAAAGAAATCAGAAAAATATCATATATAGCCCTCGGCGGGAATTGAACCCCACATCTTCGGTTTACTAGTCCGACGTGCAAACCACTACACCACAAGGACCAACCACGCTGGCAACGTAGCCGACTATGTTATGTAGGCGGTAACTGTAGGGGTTCCCAGGGCGATATTTTTCTCTATTAGTAAGTTAAACACCGTAAATTATAGGTACGCACATATGGTTTTGTTTGTAGATAAATGTATTAGAAATGCGTTCGGTGTGTATATATGCGTAAATGTTGGACGATGTTTGATGAAAAATTTTATGATGTTTGACCAACATGTTTGATCCGTTTAAACGGGCTTTTAACAAGGAAAATAAAGAATCATTCTCATGTACTTCTTGGTACGTAGGGTACGTAGGGTACGTAGGGTACGTAGGGTACGTAGTTGCGATAAGCTACTGAAGTGAGTTAGGGACGTGTGATTTTCAAACAACACTATGGGTTACAAAGTAAGTGTTTACGGAGTTAGATGCTCAGAAAAAAATTGAGTCACAGACGGAAAGCAAACAAAAATCCCGGCTGATTACCAGTCAAATCAGCTCCACCCACTGAGCTAAAAAGACTCACAATTGGGAGCTCAGTTAAGTTCTTATCTTTTCTTGCTGGATCAATTCCCATCAGGTTAAGTTCTTATCTTTTTTTGCTGGATCAATTCCCGTCAGGGATAAGACTGTTTTTTTAAAACATTCAGCTTATGCAACACTTTCATTCTAGCTTTATGAGTTGCAAACTTTCATACAGGAACTCTACGATGTTGTTTGATCATCATATCAGTATCATGGAATTTGTAGTTAGTTATTGACGTCTAATTGTGTACGTTTCCGCTTTTGATTCCCTGCTCTATCGACATCTGAATTTTTGCATGACATTTTTTTAGTTTTACGTAACAGCTAACTCTCGTTTTCCGTTTCTATCCATCTCAAAATTCGGTAGATTAAACAATTATCTTCTGGGTGGTATCCTGCATTAGATTACATCCCGTTTAGTGGAAGTACAGCATCATTCTACTAACACCACCTACAGAAAAGGGGGATTTGCGCGGGCTCAAGCAACGTACTTGGCTCGGGAAATAATATAATCAAAACGTTTCAACTTAGACTGGTTTCAAAAGCGTAACGTGCATTTCTTACTTTCTAAGCTCTCCTTCAAGATTGGCTTTCTCACTTCGGACTCCCTCCAAACTATCCTGCGTGTTCTGTTGTTGAAATTGAAACAAATTTATATCAAGCAGGTGAAAAGTTGATTAAACTTATCCCAAGATTATCTTTTCCAATAAGAACTAGTTCATTATTTATTTATCATTTTTATTTTTTGACTGAAAACAATAATAAGAAATACTACAGGTAACGGTTTTGAGGATTGATTATTTTACAACAATTTGTGTCATAAGTTTGCTTCTAAAGCTTGAATAGATAAAATAACACAAGACCTCAGCAAAGCTCGACAAAGGCCCTGTTTATATACAACAAAAACACTTTGGTTTAAATTTTTTGTTGATATTGTATGTAACAGTTTTTTTTTAAAGTTGAAAAATAACTAGCGGTAAGCTAGTTTAGGCTGCGTCGGTGTTTCTAAAGAAACAATTTGGTAATAAAAATGTAAATTCTACACCGTAAAAAAGAAATACTTACTGACGTTTCGGACGTTAGTCCTTCGTCGCTTACGGCATCTATGGGATGATAGCCCAGTTGGTAAATTTGAATCTTAAGATGATGTAGTTGCTCTTCCTTTGTGTCGCTACTATATAACGGGAAATATAATAACATTTTAGGCTGTTGGTAGAGAAAAGTGAAGGAGGATTTGGAAAAGATGCCAAACTTTTGCTTTTAGCGGGAGAAGAGTTTTGCTTTGGTTAGCAGACGATTTGACATCCATGTCTGGAAGTGGCACCTTTAGGATCGCATTTGTGGGATCGCATTTTTTTTACCCCGTTTTAGGATTCATCAAAAAATCTGAAAATATTTATGGCTCTTACCATTGAGAATTGGAAGTTTCCAAGAATTTACTGCGATACGAGTCAAAATCTCTCGAACTTGAAAAAAATCCCCTTGTTTGGTTCCTCTTATCCTCCCCCTTCCTCCCTAATTTGTCAAGAGTGGAGACTGGCACTATCACCATGACACGTCATTTGAAATGTTGCGTCATCCGTGATATTCAGTCTTAAAAAAGTAGAAACAAGAATTGTTTGACATTAGGAAAGGAAAACCAATATTTAGTTTGAAATGAATACTAAATATTAAATTCAAACTATTCATAGATATATTGACGATTTTTTATCATGCACTCGCAACGTGTGTGTTTAAAATTGTCACCGAGATTTCGTTTCTGCAATAGACGCCGATAGTTCCACCCACGATCAGTGATCAAATTCGGCTATGGGAGATGGAAAGAAGTAGAATGAAATTTACAGAAGGTTAGTGAGTAATGTTATCTGTTTTATCTGTTAGCTCGCGTCAAAGTGATTGAAAACCTCGTTCAGGGTGTCTCTGTGGTGTATCTATTTAAAAATGTCTTGTCAGCAACTTGATTATTTAAAGGAATCGCTTTTCTTTTGAAACTTTTTCACCGATAATTACTTCCTACCCTACAATATACATTATACTAGTTGTTGCTGCGAACAAAAAATAGTTCTGGCGGCTTAGTTTTTCGGTTTAATTAGTGTTTATACCTCTTAGGAATGTTTGCTCATCACCGATAATTACTTCCTACCCTACCTTACAATATACATTATACTAGTTGTTGCTGTGAGCAAGGTAGTGCTGGCTGCTTAGTTTTTCGGTGTAATTAGTGTTTATACCTTTTAAAAATGTTTGCTTATCACAATTGACGACTGGATTTGCAATATTTGGCACGTATATTATTCTTAAAATATGAAGAACATCGATATCCTAATAACTATTATTATTATTATTGTTGTTGTTTTTATTATTATTTCAGGAGTTCTCTACAATCAGTTTTTGTCTTTAAATGATTTTGAAACTTTACGGAGATATGCGGAGGTAGGTTAGGTTATAATTTGTTTTTCATGTTGATTTTAAAATAAACGACTTGTCAAAATGATAGATCTTCTTAACTAGTTCCCAGTACTTTTTAAACATGATATCAAGACATGACTTGTAAAGATGATAAGTATTTTAAACTGGTGCCTTTATCCGAGTAGACGCGATCATGATATAACCTTTTGCAGTTATAGAGCCAAAGGCTATAGAAACCCTGAGTTTCTTTTTAGCAGGGGATAGAAACCAGACTCCCTCCACGTTTTGTCGAAAGCTCAAATTTATGATATCATTAATTACTGAAAGAAATCTTGTTATTTTGACAGGATCTTGGTGTTTTGATATGGGCGAATTCATCAAAGAGGGTTGTTGTAGTGAGCAGATCTGGTCACGATGATGTTAAACGATTTTGGAAAAGACAAAAGCACAATTCTTGATTACTTCAGGAATAGGATTTGCAAGCCAAGAACAGATGCAGAAGTCGCTTTTCGAGTAAAGAAATAGTGCATAATATAACTTCCGAACTAAGAAAATAGTAGTTCGGTAAAAAAATCAAGCAAAATGTTTCAAATACAGTAACTTGTGTTAAGGAAACGTGAAAAAGAAAACAGTGCAAACATAAACTGTTTGAAAACTTGTTCCAAAAGCAAACTTGGGAAACGTATTTACCAAGTAATAAAAAGGTACACAGTGAATTTCTTGTGCGGCAAGTGCAAAAGTATTGCCAAGGAAACAGAAAAGGAAAAAAAATGGAAAATGCCACGGATAATGGAAGGGTTTTTCTTGCACTTCGAAAATAGACTTCTTGAAGAACAGAAAGAAATAATGGCGAAGTGTCTTCTGAATAAGTGGAGACGTAAAAACATTTAGTGCAATACAGGTCAAGGATTACTGGAAAAACGTAATATTATGTCAGGGGAATCTGTGTTGTACATTTTCAGTGTCTGCAACTAATTTTACATTCTGTTAAAGGAATACTGATACAGTTCTATGATACTAAACTGCTGCATGTTACAGTTTGTTGAAAGAGTTTATGTGAACCAGGTTGTGGATTTTCAAATTGTTTATATTCATCAAACCTAACATTGATGTGAACAGTTTAAGAATATGTTCAATGAAAATGCAATAAACTGTTTCTAAAATGTTAATTGAATTATGCTTGTTAACAAGTCTCTTTAGAAAATATATCTTGAATAAATGGGAAGTGAATAAGTGAATTATTTTTCGACAGTGGTCAGAGAAGATAGTTGCATTGGTACTTTATATAAGATACATAATGTTATTTTAAGTATGGCCACCATAAGCATATGTGGTAGGTTATCTTGTTCAACAATGAAAATCTTTTCGACGAGAATTTTTGTTTTTTCTAAAGTTAGTTAGAGCTCTAAGTTGTGTAGCTGTGATCTCGTCTTAATATAGTTGTGTTTAGTTAAGAAATCCAAATTAGATTAAACCCGAATCTGATTTTATTGATGTTGAAAAATAGATTTTTTTTTCCATTTTTATTTTTTTTATAATTGGCAGAGCTATTTAGCAGGGCGATGGCAACGACCATGACTTCTAGTCAGGTAATGAAAATCCAAGTTCTGTAAAGTCGTGTTTTTTTCGCCAAACGAGGAACGTGAGATAAATGTCTTCCTTGTTAGATTCTGCCAGGGTAGTTAAGCAGTTGTTTACAGCTTCGACTGATTATGAGGAAAAGAAAGAAACAGCTAGCAGTCTAGTACAATACGCGCTTCTTAATTAGAATAACTTTTTAAGACTGACAAGGAGGCTCAAATTGGCCAAAATGTAAGTCAAGAACAATTTAAGAACAATCTCAGGCTGAGGCTCCGAATAATATCAATTAGTAGTTAGTAGTTTATAGTTAGTGGTTAGTAGTCAGTGGTTAGTAGTCAGTAGTTTATAGTTAGTGGTTAGTAGTCAGTGGTTAGTTGTCAGTAGTTTATAGTTAGTGGTTAGTAGTCAGTGGTTAGTAGTCAGTAGTTTATAGTTAGTGGTTAGTAGTCAGTGGTT
>JAOTRI020131750.1:0-11369 GCA_028564885.2 Zoanthus sanctaehelenae
AACATTGTAAATTTATACTAATATGGGATAGAGTATAGCTTCAGGTGTTAGAGAATTATGATAACATCCTTGGCATTTACAAGCTGACCAGCACGATGTGACGCCAGTCCTATAAGCACGCTTATGGCAATGATACCGTTAGACAGCTTTTAACGCATGTTTCATTTAGAATAGCGTATAATTTTTGGCTTAATTGTCTTGGGTAGGTTATCAATTTTAAACATTTGTAGGTCTTACCAGCAATGTTAATAGTTTTTTTATCGAGCTTCTCAATTGTATGTCTTTATCCAAGCTGCCATATGAATCTGTTTCTCATGTACACGTTTATTTCATTTGTCAGTGCTTATTTCCTAATAATCAACATCTAAACTTATATGATTTATTTTTTTATTATTTACAACCCCTTTTTTGACATCGTTATTTATGATGCGTTAAATTAGAGTAATAACAAAATGTAGATGCTAAGTCAATTTTTTTCAATGTTGTGTTTCTTTTCATAAAGCGCCAATATTAAAAAGCATTCTTTTCCTTTTAACGACCCACAGTATTTTTTTGTTAGGAAGAACAATGGATATAAAGTTTATCGTTGTAAAGTTTATAATCTGTTGGTACATTTTTTAGCAAGGATATTTAAAAGTGATGAAAATGATTTTGTTCTAATTCAACCTAAGGCAATGATGGACGTTGATGAAGTTTACACATTGGAGAAAAGAATCACAAGAGATTTTTCTGAAACTGAAAATTTGTCAGCAGTAAAGAAGAAGAAGAAAAAGAAGAAAAAGAAAAACGAAAACATAATTTCTAAGGATTCAAGGGAGAAAGGGAACAATGAAGCCATTGAAGGAAAAGAAGATCTGGAAAGGGAATACATTCAGAAAACTATATTAGAATCCAATTCAGAAAAGATTAGACGCGAAAAGACATTACGTTTTGAAGGCAAAACTGTGGCGAGCTCTCAGAAGGAAACAAACGGAAGTTACTCAGATTGTAAATCAATATCTGATTATGCTCAACATAAAGTCTTTAGTCGTAAAGAAATGGATAGAAATTCAGTGTTAGAGGAACCAAAGAGCAGTGATGAAGAATTGGGCATAGATGCAGCATCTTTAGGCTGTGCTTTAAAAGGTGACACAGTCATCTACGGTTCTTGTGTTTCTAGTGGTTGTGCTCGTACTAGAGGAAGTATAGTGCCTCTGTTGAATGAGCATTCTAGAGATGTTGTTGAACCTATCTCAGATGAGGCCTCAGTGCCAGAATTCGTTACTACGTCAGTTTCATTTGAAGATAGTGAAAAAACCGAGGATGAACCATCAGTGATGCAGGATGGTTGTGCTCGAACTAGAGGAAGCAAAACAAGTGTAAATAACTTGCTTCCTGTAACAAACGTTTTGATATGTGAAACTGATGACCAAAGTTCAAATGAAAATGAGAATAATAATGAAGATAAAGGAACGAGTTCTCAAGGAAATCTCTTATTGGAAAATACATCAAAGGATTTTTCATTTATTGAAGGAAGTTCTGCACGGACAAGGGGCAGTAGAAAGTTCTCACTTTGTGAAACAAGCACCGCTACGAACAGTTCAGATACTGAAACGATTCAAACTAAACCATCCTCAACCGAAGCATCAGTCGTAAAGGATAGCCAAAAAGTTGGTGGATGCTCTACATTTGAATCCAATGGCGATCCAGTAGGAAGCAGCAATTCACCGCTTACTGCAGACCCAACTCATGCAATCTGCTCGGCCGTTGATTTTACGAATTATTCCATTATTAGAGAAACCCAGGATCGTGATTTATGTGAAAGCCAAACAGTAATTAACTCCCAAGATGAGAACCAATATGAATATAGTGAAAATAAACTTGAACAAACTAGTATAGATGAACAAAATAGTGATAACTGTGGTTCTGAAAACGTATCTGAGGAGGAAGTAGCTTGTAAATCTGAATTAATGAATGCCATCCATTCTGAAGAACACCCAAAAGTATCGAATATTCCTTTATCGGTTGAGGATGATAAACAGTCATTGACAACTTGCAAGGATCAATACTTAACAACAAGAGTTGTAGCTCCTGCAGGAAAAAAGGCAGAAATTACAACTGAAATAGTATTGAAAACAGGTACAATGATTTCTCAGCAAGTTGATATCTTATTAGAGTCTGTTAGACGTAGGATCAGCGATGCTGTCGTAGATGATAATAAAGAAGTTTCAGTCTCTTCGCAATCGATTGCCAAGAATAAGGATGATTGTAATGATACGGATTATTTCAGGCATGAGAAATATGGCAGTGTTAGAGCTAAAGGTAATCAAGAAATCTTTGCAACAAAATCTGCCGATACAAAATGTTCACAAAACTGTGATCTTGATACACCAGAATTGGAAACTAGAGTCACTACAACAGCAGCAGCTGATAATAAAAACGAATGCAATGAACCACAACCGAAGCTTCATTTTGTTGGTTCTGAGTCATCAGAATTGTTCCACAATGAACGTTATGCGTGTAAAACAGAGCAAAAATTACTTTCACCAAAGAACAGTAAAGCTAAAAATGTTATTTTTAACCGAGATGTTTGGAAGGAAAAAAATACCCTGAAGTTACAACAACCTGACAGTGTCTTATTAAACAAACAAGATCGCAATATTCCTTTTAATATAGCGTCAGATCGAGCAGAAAGTAAGGAGGAACAAGAAGCTTCAGGTGAAGTCACTGGCTCTTACCTTGATCACACTGGCGAGGATTCTCAGAAAAATGATAGATCAAATTGCACTAATGTTGGTGAAAGTTGTAAGGAAACGTACCTTGAAAGTGTCAATACTACTGGTGAAACAAAGAACACAGAGCATAGTACGAATAGTAGTGTGTTTCAAGGTGAAGAGAACTCCAAAAGTGAAAATGAAATGTTTTCTCAAATAGAAACCAAGAATGAATGTGATGCCCCATTGGGGAATGTCAAAAAAGTTTCGGTGTGTGGCAGTTTAGAATCCGAAAAGAAAGAAATCCAAGAATGTGACCCTGCAATATTAAGTCAGAGTTCGGGGCCGGATAAGAATAATGTTTTGTGTAACAGTTCAGATATAAGGAATGAATCCATTTCTGACTCATGTGTTGAACATTCAGATGTGAAGACAACAGGCACTTCATGTAATAAAGCCACTATCTGGAATGAAGCAAAGCATGTTTCCACGTTTACCAACGCATGTGTTGCAAATGAGGTAAATGTTAAATCATCGAATTTGACAGATTCAAATATGAAAGATAAAAACTTGCTACTAAATAGGAAGCAAATTGACACTTCTGGTGAACCCGGAAACGAAAAAGAAGAAGGTGAGATAACTTCTTCAAGTGACGAAGAAGTAGCAGTTGTTTCTAAAAGTGACATGGTGGAAGGTAAATCCAATCACTTAATGGAGAGTAATTTTTCAAATGCAAAAGTGATGAAGTCTAAAGATGAGAAGGAAGAAGGAGAGTTGTCGTCATCAGAGGAAGACAATAGTCCAGATAACAAACAAGAAAAATCAAATAAAAGATTACCTAAGGATGAGAAAGTAGCTAAAGGGAGCAGTAAAAAAAGGAGTAAAGACTCCAGTCTTGCAGCAAGTTCGAGAACACGCAGAGGCTCATTTGGGAAAGAAAAGGAATTTAAAACTCATCTTTCACGCGACAAACACTCATCAAGACAAATTGAAAATGAGAAAAAACATGCTCACCCGTCTGCCATTACTGCAAAAGGACAGGAAATGAAGTCAAAAAAGGGGGTAATTGGAGAAAAAGAGAATGATATTCAGCGCCAAGGACCGCGATTGAGAACAGATAAAATCGCTAGTAGAACTCCGGAAAAAGTGTCAACTGCAAAGCACACTGATCTTCGAGATTTACTGAGAAGTAAACGTGTCAAAGAGAAACGTAAACCCCTTAGTGGAGAAAGAAGAGATGCAATTGATTTTTCCTCTACTAGCTCAAAAAGAGAAGCTGATAAAGGCAGCAATAATGCAAGAGATAGAGGGCGAAAAAATTTGGCGTCAGATGAGAAAAAACGGGGTTTAATTTCTAACGTTAAAGGTGACAAACAGGGGAGCAAAAAATTTGTTGCTGGCTCGCACAGTTTGGGAAACAAATCACGCAAGAACCAAAACTCAAGGAACAACGATGTCAACCAACCAGCTACACCGTACAGGCTAAAGATACAAAAGGACAAAGATTCAAAAAGTGATTGTAATAAAAGGAACTTAGAGAATTTGGAGACAATAGAAGGGCGGAAAGCTAAAAATGTAATCCAGCCCACAAATAAAACGGATAGGGACAGTAAAAAAGCTCTTCTCAGCAAAAGGCAATTAAAGTCCCCAAGCATAAAAAGTAATACCCAAGGAAGAAAACGATCGGTATCAGTTTCTCCCGAACGCAAAGGTAAAAAGAGGTTGCAAAGTAATAATAAAACTGACAAGCCATTAAAAAGGCAACGACTAAGTTCTGGTAACGAAATCATTTCGGAAAGGTCACAGAATTCAAGTTCTGCCCAAATAAAAAGGGACACAGTTTTATTAACTGAGAAAAAAGTTCGCAGCAGCGACGTCAAGAAAACTCAAAAGTCTTCAAAATTTGAATTACTACTCAATTCAGATTCTGAGAAATTTGAAGAACAATCTTCATCAAAAGAAAATAACAGTACTTTTGAAAAAGACTTTAAATTTAAATATTCAAAAGGTGTGGACAACTTTTGTAAGAATGAGAGTGTCAAAGGAGTTGAACAACGTACACAAAATGTTACGATAAAGGAAGGTTTGAAATGTGTAAAGGGCTGTACTCAACAATATTCGAGATTAAAAACCTCAAATAAACCAAACAGGTCAACAGACCAAAACCATTCCAAACATAAAAACCTACAAACGTTTGATAAGGAAGAAAAAACAGATAGAAACAACCTATTAAGAAGTAAGAAAAATTCTCGCGATTTAAATAAAAGGGAGCTCAGCAAAAACTTAATGGCCGGTCAACGTGTGGCTGTGAGAAGGAAAGAAATACTTTCCGTAAGACCTAGTACTGATGGGCATTTTCCCGTAATAGGAGCAGGTGCAAAATTTCGTGCACAAATAACAGGTAAAGATCATGACAACACTGCTCCAAGTAGCGAAAATGAAACAACGTCAAGAAGAAGAAAAGCTGCATCAAACGCAAACACTACAATCTGGAAGGGCAGATTTGCATCAGAATCTTCAGTTGAAAAGGAAACCTTGCAGTCATCTCGCCTATCAGTGAAAAAAGAACAACCTAAAGACATAGTTCAAAGAACATCAGCAAATAAAGCTGTAAAGCCCTGCATGGAGGAATTGCCTGTAGGAAGTAAGTCCAATGCAGAACCTAAAGCTTTACAAGGTCGCACGCTAATGACGTCAAGAAACAAGTACCTAGTGTTTAAAAGGCGCCACGTGAATCAGCTGTTCGTGAGAGGAGACAACGTGGTCATGGTGGGATATGCCAGATAACAGGTGGTTAATTAGGGTTTTATTTTGAAATGAACATCCTTCCCCTTCTTAAAAACCTTACCGCTATCTTAACTTTTTCCCGAAACTTCATTTATTAATAGTAATAATGATAATTAGTGCACCTTTCATTTTTAATTAACTGAAGGAAAGAATAAAAAATCTTTATAACTTTATCATTTATATCAGCACTGGAATATTCCACCGTGTTTGGAAAGTTAAAGTTCTTAACTTTTGTTTAATATATTGATCAAACCCAACCTTGGAGATGGACTCATTACAGTGGGGTTCTGTTCATAACATTCAAACCATGACACCCAAACCTTGGAACTGACGTACGCTTCTGGGGTTCTGTTTCTGCATTCAAATCACCCAGGTTTAACCAGTTTTTACATTTCTTAAGAGATCCTTTCGAAAGTATTAAGTGTAGAAAATTCAAAGACTCGGTGTAAAATAACTGAGAAATAGCTGTGTAAATTTGCAGGTTTTGCGCAGAAGATTGGCTTGTTCATTATGTATTCAAGATAACAGGTTTTTCGTTTGTGACATAATTGTATTTGCAAACTTCAAAAGTTGCATGAGAGGAAATATCAAGTTTTGCTCATATCTCGACACCGTTTCACTGTAACGAATTCAAACTCATTCTTTTACAAGAAAATGATTTTATAAACTGTATAAGCTTTTTTTCAAGCTCTTCAATATGTTTTGTATTGAAGCAAACAAAATAAGTATATGTAATTGAACCTTAACGAGTACAATATGGAATTAATTGCACGAGGGTCTTAAAAGATCAAAATTGCGTGAGCCCGTTAGGGCTCACGCAACTTGAACTTTCTAAAACACACAAGTGCAAATTAATTCCATATTGAACGAACAAAAGGTTCGAGTACTTGTTAATCGTATGCATGAAAAAAAAAATATAAGAAAATGCCGGAGAAAAAGCAAAACATGACAGTGCCAGTGACGTGACAGTTTACGGAAAACCCCAGAAGAAAATCGCTTCAATATAAATTTTAAAATTTCTTATTTGTAAGAATCATCTGATAAAAATATTTCTGTAGCAACGAAAAGACAAACAAGTTTTAAGTGTTATCGAAGGAGTTCATTCAAAAACATTTTCTCTTGTGGAGTTCGCTGGCAGGAGACGTGTTGGAAAGCACGAATTTGAACTCAATATTTTTACTTCAATCTTCTTTATTTTTAGTATATCATTTCACACAGCCATCCATACTGCATTACTCATGCAGGTATTTTCATTTTTTCCACTTATTTTTATTTCAGCCATTGTTTAATTTGAATCGCCAAATCTACGCCGTTTTGTTTGTTTTCAAAATTTTTCTTTGAAAATCTCTCCCTCGTCATAGAATCGTCTGCATTGTGATTGGCTTATTAGCTTTGTATTGTTTATTATCCAATCAGATTTAAGTATTTGAGATGTAATTGCACGCAATTGCAAATTTCTGCACAGAATTACAAAGCAATTGTACTGCTCTTGGCCAATCAAAATCAAGTGTAATCATAAACATGTATAAGATTATGAGTGAAATTTACTAAATTGGCGCCTTTATGATAGCCACAGTACTCGAATCTTTCCAGACACGTAGCAGTTTTACAAAAACATTGCCTATTTGTCTCTCTTATAAAAAACCGTTACCTGTTCATAGGCACTATAATAGAAGAGATTTCATTATTATTGGAGTAGAATTAACCTCTTTTGGCATAATTTCCTTATTAGCTTGACGTTGTTTTCATTTACTGATTGTGCTATGTTTTGAATTTTGAAAGGAACATGCTTGGACACTGAGTTCAGTTTGAATAGAACTAGCGGCTCAAGGACATCTGAGTCAGAAACGGATACTCTCGTCATGCCACGATCCAGAATAAAGGAAGGACACAGTACGCGGATAATAAAGTCGTTGTACAATTTATTAAATCAGCAAAAGGGGATAACCAATAACACTTCAATTACATGTCTGCTAAATGTTTGTTAAAAATGGCTTGTCCGTGATGTGTTGTTTCGTGCAGTTTTGTTTGAATTTGTTGTTTGTCTGCCCCTTGTTTGGTGTTGTTATAACTAGAAATGTTTCGCTAACTTACTTCTGAAATACAGTGACCATTTAACATAAGAATACTGTGGACTACAATGCTACTGCCAATGAGGCTGAATGAAATCTCTAGTACCGATCAGCAGCCCAAGAGGCTGATTGAGTTTCTCTCTTGGAGTCCACAAGGATTTCCAGTCAGCATCCATGATGCTGAAATAGTGCCTTTCTTGGAGTCCATAAGTAGTACTGGTCAGCAGGCAATGGGTTCGATTGAGCTTCTTTCCTGGAGTCCACAAGGAGTTCCAGTCAGCATCATGTTGCCAATGAGCTAATTTCTTGGAATCCATGTATATTACCAGTCAGTAGCCCATACGTTTGAGGTTGTCTCTTGGCATCCATGAGGAGTTCCAGTCAGCAGGCCATAAGGCCAAATAAGCAACTTTCTTGGAATACACCAGGAGATACATTTGGCATCCCATGATGCAAAATGAGTTCATTGCATGGGTCCATGAGTAATACCAGTCAGCAGCCCATAAAGTAGATGAAGCTATTAACAAAAACCTTATTTGGAGTCCACAAGGAGTAGTATTCAGCAGCCCGGATGGAGGCGAGTGAGTGGTTCGTATGGCTGTATAAGATTCTAATTTTTGATCTACTAAGACAACCAAACAGCTGCGGACCGGTTAATTGCTTACATGGCCAATTGACCTATTATTTTGGACCCAACGATGAGTTACCACGAGGAGATCATTCAACCCAATGAATGTAGAAAACAATAACGGGATGGTTTTCATTTTAAGACCTTTAGATATCCTAGTTCTTTATAAGATAGGCTTGGTTTTAATATGGCATTGTTTTTGAGATGGGCTTGTTTTCGAGATGGGCATGTATTTGAGATGGGCATGTATTCGAGATGGGCATGTATTTGAGATGGGAATGTTTTTGAGATGGGCATGTATTTGAGATGGGAATGTTTTTGAGATGGGCATGTTTTTGAGATGGACTTCTTTTAAAGATGGACTTGTTTTTGAGATGGGCATGTATTTGAGATAGGCATGTTTTCGAGATGGGAATGTATAGATGGGAATGTTTTTGAGATGGGCATGTATTTGAGATGGGCATGTATTTGAGATGGGCATGTTTTCGAGATGGACTTCTTTTTAAGATGGACTTGTTTTTGAGATGGGCATGTATTTGAGATGGGAATGTTTTGGAGATGGGCATGTATATGAGATGAGCATGTTTTCGAGATGGGCTTGTTTTCGAGATGGGCATGTTTTTGAGATGGGTATGTTTTTGAGATGGGTATGTTTTGAGATTGGTATGTTTTTGAGATTGGTATGTTTTTGAGATGGGCATGTTTTCGAGATGGGCATGTTTTTGAGATGGGTATGTTTTTGAGATGGGTATGTTTTTGAGATGGGTATGTTTTTGAGATGGGCATGTTTTTGAGATGGGCATGTTTTTGAGATGGGCATGTTTTTGAGATGGGTATGTTTTGAGATTGGTATGTTTTTGAGATGGGCATGTTTTTGAGATGGGCATGTTTTCGAGATGGGCATGTTTTTGAGATGAGCTTGTTTACAAGCTGGGCATGTTTTTGAGATGGGCATGTATTTTAGATGGCTTGTTTTTGAGATGAGCTTGTTTACAAACTGGGCATGTTTTTGAGATGGGCATGTATTTTAGATGGCACGTTTTTGAGATGAGCTTGTTTACAAGCTGGGCATGTTTTTGAGATGGTAATGTTTTCGAGTCCACTTTAGCAAAGTATTCCAATAATTGATGCAAATACTGTGATTATTTTTATATCAAATCAATATAAAACTGGTTTTTATTGTGTAACATACTGTTAGATAGAGTATTGTTATCTCGATTTCAGCTTTTCATTACATGATCATGAATGCTACTTACAAGCAAAAACTAAACGAAAAAGTAATTTTGAAATGCCCTGCCAATTATATGACTATTTGATTAAAGGATAATTGATGCAAGATAAGGCCACTTACAGAACGATCTAAATCGTTGCTATTAAGTAAAGAAAACCGAAAAATATTGTCCCTTTCTGTTTCTCTGTTGTTCTTGTCGGTCAATACTTTTTGTCTCGAAAATAATTTTTATGTTCATACTTTCTCGAGTGGGATTCCTTTTAACATTATTTTTATAAGCTAAAGAGGAGGGGCTTCTTTTCGAGAAGGGGTTATCTTTGTGAATATACCCACTGGGCTTATACGTCGGAAGTCTTGAGGTAGTACCATTAACTTGGAGTCCACGAGGGATACCAGTTTGCATACCTAATTGGAGTTTCAGGAGAACTAGACAGCAACAGATGTGACGTGTGTGAATGATGCTGCAGGAGCTAATAACTTTAAGTCAAGAAGGAATAACAATCAGCAGCCCATCATGCTGCAGGAGCTAATAACTCGGAGACCAGAAGGAGTTACAGTCAGCAGTGCATGATGCTGCAGGAGCTAATAACTTGGAGTCAAGAAGGAATAACAATCGGCAGTGCATGACGCTGCAGGAGCTAATAACTTGGACTCAAGAAGAGGTTGCAGTCAGCAGCCAATGATGCTACAGGAGCTTATAACTTGGAGTCCAGAAGGAGTAACAATCAGCAATGTATGATGCTGCAGTGGCTAATAACTTGGAGTCCAGAAGGAATAACAATCAGCAGTGCATGATGCTGCAGGAGCTAATAACTTGGAGTCCAGAAGGAGTTGCAGTCAGTAGCCAATGATGCTACAGGAGCTAATAACTTGGAGTCCAGAAGGGGTAACAATCAGCAATGTATGATGCTGCAGTGGCTAATAACTTGGAGTCCAGAAGGGGTAACAATCAGCAATGCATGACGCTGCAGTGGCTAATAACTTGGAGTCCAGAAAGAGTAACAATCAGCAATGCACGACGCTGCAGGAGCTAATAACTTGGAGTCAAGAAGGAATAACAATCAGCAGCCAATGATACTGCAGGAGCTAATAACTTGGAATCCAGAAGGAATAACAATCAGCAGTGCACGACGCTGCAGGAGCTGGAGTCAAGGAGTTGCAGTCAGCAGCCTATGATGCTACAGGAGCTGATAACTTGGAGTCCAGAAGGAGTTACAGTAAGCAGCCAATGATGCTGCAGGAGCTGATAACTTGGAGTCAAGAAGGACTGGCAGCATGCCATGAGGCCTAATAACGGTTTTTAATTTGGAGTCCACGTAATTTGCGCTTTACAAGTTCTAAATTATTACTATTATTGTTGTTATTATATATTTTTATATAAGGTTTTTTTAATATTTATTATTATTATTATTGTTACTGTGAATATTTGTAGATGAATTCGAAATAAATATATCTTATTATCCAACTGCAAGAATAATCGTAAAAATCACACCATGAAAAGACGAGTACAAATATTCAGCCGTATTGTACATTTTGGACAATACTCGTAGTCTGGAAACTTGTTTTACCGCGCGTGTCGCGGCAGTTTAGTTTTAATTTTTTCTCGAATAAAAAATTGGATAATAAATCTTTTATTAGATAAGTATGTAGTATGGCTAATATTTTTACTCGTCCTGTGTATTTTGACTCGATCTATTTATTTGACAGTTTAGTATGTAGTACGGCTAGATATTTTTACGAGTCTTGTAGTATTTTGAAGAGCCCAAAATAAGGGATTTATTATCCAATTTTATTCAAGAAGAAATAAAAATAAAATACCGTGACGCGCGGTACAACAAGGTTTCTGGAGTACGAATATCCAGGGTTCGTACAGAAAATGGAAAGTAAAAATCAAGGACATTTCCAGGACAATTAAATAAATTTCCAGGACAAAATTTCTTAAAATGTATTCAATGAAT
>JAOTRI020131761.1:0-11368 GCA_028564885.2 Zoanthus sanctaehelenae
AGTGCAAAGGAGTATGGGTATTTCAGGCCTGGTTACAAAGCCTTTTGGACACGTTAAACACGTGTTAACAAGCAGATAATAACCAGGGTCTGACCTTTAAAACGATACCAAGAACAGCTTGCCACCCCTGGGGTGCAACCAACTCGAAAATAGAGCTCTTTTACAATTTGGCTTCTAGACTACTTTTTGGCTTGCATGATTTTCTTGACGGCGTGTTCAGTGAGGGTCTTGCGTCCCGAGAGTTGTTCGATGCTCTTGATCATTTTACGATCGGCTTTGTGTTTGTCTTTCAAACTTCGGGCGGCCATGTAATCTAGGTCGTGTTGCTTGGCAATACGATCCAACCTGTTTTTAGCCTTGCCTCTATGTTTCAAACGTTTCTCTAGTTTGGTCCCGGGTCCCTAAAACTGATAACCGGGAGGATGAAACTCGATGCCTGTCTTGTTCAAGAGTTTCTGTATTTCGACGCCTTGACCTCGTTGACGTCGACGTGTCGTGCGTCGCCGGACCATGATTACTTGAAACTTAACCATTTGGATGTATTTATATCCCGGGTCCTGGATCGTGTTTGAGGGGGTGTAAACTTTTAGCTTTGGCTTTGGCTTTTTCCCCCGTGAAGTTTTTGACAGCGCCATCCACTATACTCATTGTGAGCGTCCTTTTCGGTGTTTTTCTTCTTGAAAACGAATCAAATCTTGTTCGACGGGTCGGGACGTGGTCGGGGTTCCCAACGTACTTAACGTGGAACGGGGTCTTGGCCGGGGTCGGGGTGGTGGCGTCGGTCGTGGCGTCGCCGTCGGCGTACGGGGTGTTTGAACATTTTTAGCCAGTCGTTTCAACTATTTCTCGATGTTGGTGCTGACGAGATTGTCGTCCTCGTCGTCCTCGTCGGCGGCACCATCCGCATTCCCCATCGAAAGGATTTGTCTTAACCGTTTATTGGCATTTAAGAGTTGATGCGAGACCGGTTTGACGCGTAGAACTTTGAGGTCGTCACTCAAGGTCGGGTCTTGCAAGATGCGTTTCTTTTGAACCGCCATTTCCTTTGCTCTGTTTTACCATGCATTGCCAGTGAGTTCGTCTTTGTAATATTGAACGTCAGACGTGAGTTCCTTGGCGGGAATGATGAGCATATCTTCCATGATCAAGACAAAACACAGCAGCGCAACACAACGCGTCCATGCCACGCTAAAATCCTTTTCCTTTTTGTTGAAGTAGAACGTTCCGGCGTTGCTGGACGGACGCTTTGTGTTTTCCAAGGTCGCGTAGTGGCTTCTTATAACGTCGTAATTGAGCCATCAATGGCAGATCGAGAGACACGATGTTCTCGAGCGTGTTCTAGACGATGTCGCTCACCGCATTGATTTGATCTTTGTTGGCGTGCTGTAGGAGTTGTTGACGACAACGCAGCCGGCTGCTGGCGTCGATCAAACTCTTGATAAAGGGCGCTTGGCGTTCTAATCGCTCGCTGGGATAGTTATTCTTCTTCTTTACCTGCTAGTAATTTTCGCACCATGTGTTGGGCCCCACCACTGACCACACCTGTCGCCCCAGCGATGGCTCCTGCTTTTTTTAAACGTATCAGATTTTTCTTAGTGGCTGCTTTCTTGACGGTCTTTTGAAGGCTTCGGGCGGTTTTTGGAACGGTACGTCGAGCCAATCGTGTCCCACCACGTACACGGCGTGTGAGCGCTCCGAGTTTAGGACCGAAACTGCGTAAGAGGCTAGGTAACGTTCTCAACAGAGCCCCAAATCCTGCCCCCATCTGTTGACGTTGTAATGTCGTGACGGAAGGTTTTCTTCTTCTTTTTATGCGTCTTCGTTTCATATCTGCAAGAGCATGGGTAGCAACCTAGCCAAGGCGATACCGACACCTGCTCCTTTACCCCGTTGACGCGGCACGTAGCGTCGTAATCCTCTTCCCCGTTGTCGTGAAAAGTGGCGTTTACGTCGGACGACGCGTCGTTCCGGCATGAGTCCTGTGGGCTGCGCTACGTGTGAAAATGAGCCGTTGGGGTGGGTCCTGTTTCTTTTATAGGACTGACCAAAAGCTTTCAAAAAGAATACGGTGTAAGACCATTGTTCCATGGACGGGGGTTTTTGTCTCCAATGGCATCCAGCACAGCATTTCAAAATCCTCCACTTTGTTTTCGTCGTTTCGGAGGGGCGTAACGTCGTAATCCTCTTCCTCGTTGTCGTGAATAGCGGCGTTTACGTTGGAAAACGCGTCGTTTCGGCATGATATCCAAATGAGGGTGTCACCCTGCCGTTGGTGTTTATAATTTTGACCAGGAATGTTTCCTAATGTCGTGTTCCATATCCCATTCCCAAGATTTTCAAATAACTTGAGAGCATTTCCACTGCGTTAAGAAGGGTGTAGACGGTACGATTGTATCCCTCCTTTAGGAATGAAGGTTTCTCCATATTGTAAGAGAGGCGGCCTTACTTGACGGTATCGTGCCCTTCGTGGGCGTCGTTGGCGTCTTCGGACGTGTCGACGGGTGGCCATGGTCGGAATTGAAGTATGCGAGGGATTGTCATTGCGGTGGCCTTTATACCATCCAAATAGTTGGTTTGAGGTTGACCGAAATATAGGCGTTGAATGCGATTGGGTATCTGAGGGGCGACATCGATAATCATGTGATGCGTCCAGAGGAGTTCGTTCCGGTTCAGCTGCGTTAAACATTTAGCATACGCCGTGTTCGGCTCATGGCGACTTTGGTATCGTATTTGCGAATCTCTAAAAATCCTTTGACGATCATCCACAACCAACTCAAGGCCGCTTGCACCCACACGTTGGGAACGAGGGGAGCCACCACCGTCTCGGCACTCAATAAGATCAATGCTAGTAAGATGACGATCAAGCGTATACGTTTCAAACGAATGTGGTTTTGGCGATAACACCAATAATAGAAATGACAATGTTTTAAGGGACGAGTCATGGTCGTCCACGTCCACGTCCACGTCGCGTTCGGGCTACGGTACGTCCTCCAGCCGTTCTCGTCGATATACGTCGCGTTTGAGGGGAACGGTTATCTTTATACACGGTGATGATGGTATTGGTATGGGTGACGGCATGAACGTTACGCCCTTGTAATCGCTGATTCTCATCTTCAGGCAACCGTTCCAACGTCCGACGCATCTCCTGGTCATTGGAGGGAGGTGGCGAGGAGGAGGAGGAGGCAGGCGTCAAGGGTAAGGATGAGATTGGATCGGGTAGGGGTGTTAAGGCTGGTGGAAGATGATGCACCGGGGAAGGTCGTCCATTGGCGTCGGTCCTCAAGCCGTCCATGTACGTTGCCTAATCGGAGGAGGTGGAGCGACCACCGACGCCTACCGAGGTGGCTTGAAAGGGTGGAGGTGTTGTCGTTCTGGGCTCTAATTACGAGGTCTGCGGGAATGTGGAGGGACGACAAGATGGTCTTCTTCTTCGTCGGGTAAATCCCCATATAATTCTCGGAGAATGCTTCGACTCTCGGGGGTCAGATCTTCTAATCCCGTCGTAGTCCGAATGGGGACGGATGTTCGGAAGGTATCTTCTAACCTGTCGAGGAGTGTGTCGCCCCATTCCATTCTATCGCTCAAGTCCGTGTGGTGTCCTCCTTCCCGGCGACGACGTTGTCGGGCTTGTTCGCGTAATAGTTCTTGCTTGAAAGTGGAGCGGCTCATTCTTTTGGACGTCTATCTGTATGCGTGTAGCCTTCGTCTTTTAAAACGTGGGTGTACAAACAGTATTGATCGTCGGCAGCAGGATGAAGATCTAAAATCAAATACCCATAATGGCGCGACGTGGCTTTGTTATACACTTCAAGGGCGTGACGCCAATACAAGGGAAACATTTGTTGTAAGAGGATGCGAATCCTCGTTTGATCGCGAGGATTCTTGAACGCCACGATGTAATGAGCATTACGCGAAATGGTCTTGGCATATTTTCCTGGCGGAAACAGATCTTGGATCAGGTACAAGACGGTGATGTTTCGATGATGGGAGTCGCGCGTAAACAGATCCAAGAGGCGTTTATCGTCGGACCCCATCAAATCGTCTAGAATCAATATCCCTTCTTTGTGTTCTAAAAACTGTCTCATCGTCTTTCCTTGACTGCGATCGACTAGAAAACGCAACGCTTAATGTCCACAGGTGGCACTGTTGAGGGCTTGTAAGCTTTGTAAAGTATTGGTTTCCACGATGGTCCAGTGGCGTCGTAACTACGTTTGTAGATGCGGTGTCTCGTGAGCCGCCAAAGGTGATACGTAACTGTCCATGAGTTGACAGACGCCTTGGTCGGTCCATAGGGCAATCCAATGACAACCCGGTGTTGTGTGAGGATCGGTATTGACAATGTAACCGCGTGCTCTACCGTAATAAGGCGTTTTGGGTAACGTGTCGGCGGCAAAAGTCCCGGCAAACAAGGGTCGTAACGTGTCTTCACTCTGGGCCACGTCATTCAGTTGTTGGGTAGTGACGGCATCGAATTCTATTTTCCCTTAGTCGTAGATTTCGTATATTTGTACAAGATGGCTCAGTTCGGATCGGCTCGGAGCACGGCTCCGAACTGGGAGTAGATCACCACACTAATGGGATGAGCCACAGGAGCTCCCAATTTAAACAGCAAGCGGACGTTCCCACGTTGTTTGGGATTCATAAACGGTACGTCTAAATTACCGCTGGCGGTATTATCGAGGTCGAACAACGTACAATTGCGACCATCACCCCACATGCCTGGCGTTATCATACTGGCACCGACCCGGGCAAAAAAGCCTCCTTCTTGCAATAATCGATGATACCTACTCATTTCTTTTTCATTGCTGTTGTGGTCGAGTTCCAAGGTCCGGTACGGATACTCTTCACCTTTGATCAGTTGTTTGATAGATTCCACGCCAAAGTTTTGGAACGCAAAGGGAGGATACGCGTAAACCCCATTGAGAGCATTGGGATGCAAGAGACCTACCACCACACGTTGAGGAATACGATTCTGAAACAGGTTGTCTTCGTTGAATTCTTGGACGTTGGTAGGCTGGGTATACACGCGAAATTCGCTGCGAATGGTAGCCATTTTCACATTGTGGCGGTGGGTGTGTCGTGCCGCGGTGATTTGTTTGTACAAAGGAGCATTCACCATCACATAACACATGAAATCGTTCGGATGCAGGTCTCTGCCAGCGTTTCCCACGGCATTGAGATAATATTTAGGCGGTTGAACACGAATTCCATGCGTTGTTCGATGCCGGGGGTAGGAGACGGTGATTGTAAAACACTTCGTGCATGGTTTCAAGAAGAACGTGTGACATTTTCCTCTTGAAACTTGAGTTGTTCGGCTTTACTGGCCGTCACAAAGGCTTTTTGCTTGTTCGAAAGAGCCTTGTAATCATTGTGAGGTGTGTCTTGGTCTAGATTGTTGGCCGTGAGTACGGCCCGAGCATCTAAAGGGACGTAACCTGTCGACGGGTCGGTACGAAACCATCCTTCTGGAGCTACCAGGGATCCTCCTTCTTCGGGTGTGTAGTTCATGACCGTCGCCAAATACGCTCGAATGGAATACGTATCTGTTTGAGGACTTAAAAGCACAACGTTCTACTTGATGGTACTTTGCTTGATCATGGTGTGAGGCAAGTTAATGGTGGGAAAGATCAGGTCCTCATCGGCAATGTTTCCGTCACATTTCTTGATTCTCAGGGTCATGGTGAAATACGAACGGTTCAAATCGACAAGGTTGTCAGCGGTCGGAATGAGAAATTCCATGGGCGACAGATTATCGGACAGCGGAGTTACATCGTGGAACCATTATTCTTTGATGCTCATGTTAGTGCGAGGCAGATCGAACAATTGGACTTCATTGCCGATGGAGGGTTTAGACCCTGTGTACGGTACGATTTCCATGTTAACGGCACCTAGGTCGTGACGATCTAGTACGTGATCAACGTGAACGTCTCCATTTTATGCCTCTGCCCGTTGGTGTGGATTGATGCCGAGAAGGTGTTCGCCCCGTAGCAGGAATTGCATGTTCAACAGTCTTCCTCCTTTCATGCCACGTGGTGCGCGATGAAAATGAGGTCGTTGGTAAATGGGTTTCGGGCGCTGCATGCTCAGCCAAAAATGTCTCGTATTCGTTTCACGGTACGTCCCGGTAAGCTCTTGACCCGTTTGACGGCCCTTCCTGGAAGACAGTGACTGACTTTACGTTTGAGTTCACGCTTGTTCGAGTTGATTTTGGACGGCTTTTTTATCAATGCTTTGTAGGCCGTGATCGAACCCTTGTTGGATGAGTCGATTGACATCAAGACCTCGTAAACTTTCGGCGGCTCCAGCGAAGGCGAGATCGTCTGGCAATCCTCGCCCGTGGTGTGTGCTAAAACGATAAAGACTTCCACCCCGCATGCTGTATGACCTCGAATTGGCGTGGTGACATCCTGTTTCTTTTTTATATTCTTTGCAGCTGGGCTCTTGGAAAGATTCGTTCTGCGGCGAATGTTTTTATCTCTTGGACGTGAACGGTCCTCTCGTGGCTCACCACCATAATAGGATGCGGGTGCATTGGTTAGAGCGTGGGAATGGGTTTAAAAAGTGGTACAGGTGCCAAAACGGCGGGCGAATCCAAACGTACTAGTGTAAGTATCCTGTTTTTTCATATCTCGTTTTGAAACACCAAGGTGATGCTCGACGCTTTATTGCTGTCAAATTTCACTAGTTGGCCGTCTTGTTCGCTGATATGCACTTCGACCGTTTCCATGATAATGGTGCGGATCTTCTGGAACTGCAAATGGCGAGGTTTGATGTACATGGTGCCTTTCTCTTTGCGATTGTAGGGGATTTCTCTCAACAGATCCGTGGTTTGACCTCCCACGATACTGCTGGCCGCCACATCACTGTACACCATTAACGTACAAGTCGGAGAGCCTCATAACGCATCGTAGGTAGGACGCCGTTTTTCTATTTTATCCTTGCTTGAGAAGGCAATAGTTGTTAGCCGAAACGTCCATTTTAAACATTTTAAGCCAGTGTCAACATTTTTTTACCCCATCTTTTAACATCCATGTCAGTGTAAAGTTAAATATTCCATGGTAGTGACTAGTCAATCTTTTGTTAGAACTTCTAAAACAAGAAGAAAAAGTTGGGAAACCAAACATTAACCTAAAATGCCTCTTTTATCCTGGAATTCCAAGTAGGTCAACAGGGGAGATAGACCCTTTTCACACCAACCTCTCCCTATGACAACCATGTTGGAGTTGGACGGTAATGGCCCTTTTTACTTGCAAAAAGATCCTAGTTATTACAAACAAAAAACAAAAGCCCTGACACAGATAATGCTCACATAAATAATCCACCAAGCAGCAAGACTTTGAACATTTGAAATAAGGCTGTAGTCTGCTCTTTTCCAAAATAGAGTTAAAAAGTAAATGAATGCATTTTATTTATGTATCGCCGAAATATAAACACCGCATTTAAGTGTTCTTACAATTATGTTCTGGATTGTCAAGTACTATGGACAGCAGTTCTTTTCTGATGTGCATTGTGTGATATGAACCCCCTCAAAAGGTCAAAATTAGACATTTTTAAGTTGTCCATAATAACAAGAGTAAACAACTAATTACAATGTTAAAGTTGCAAATGACAGTTAGATTGCTCGCAGGATGATTATTAAATTCTGATAAAAGTTATTCACTAAATTTGTAAAAATACAAAAGGTCACAAGAGGGTTTTGTGCTTTCGTTTTATAAAGATATAAACTGAATTCAAATAATTGTTAAATATATATATTGAACATCAACACTTTTGTATTTGGTCACAGATTTATATCACAGCAAACACTACACTTGCAACGACCTGTAAAAAAATCAGTGTTCAGAAATGAATTGTAACTCATCTCTAACTGTTGCATGTAAAAACGTTTTTGTTTTGTTGAACACAAACAGTTTGAATAAAAGAATGGGTCGGGGTAATTGTTACATGAGTTCTTTTAAAATTTACTGTGATTATTTGTAGTTAATAATAAAAAATGTTGCAGGAAATAAACATTTTTACAACTTGCAAATTGTTTCTGCAGTAGTTGATAAACTGTTTGTGAAACCTTTTAGTTCAAAAGGATTTTTTGTATTTTATTGATTCAGTGAAACAGATATTAATTACTAAGAGAGTTTTTCTTTGCATTCCTGTCATTTTGAAACAAAGAATCTAAAAACAACTGGGCATTAATTACCTAGGCACCCCGTAGGGGCCTGGGTTTTAAATTCGGTGTTCTTATTTTCTTCATCCACAAAAAGCAGTCACGTGGTCAAAAGCTGTCACATGATCGACTGCTTCGCCTGGTCGATCACAGAGAGTGCTTCGCTTCGCTCTTTCTATTGTTGAAATGGATAAGTTATTGGTTTCTAATACGCTCAAATCGCGTGCAGATGCACACACCGTTCGCGGTAGACCCAACCTAAAAGATGTCGAGCGTTTTCGGAACGTGTCGAACCATTTGAGAGGCCGCGAACACTTTATCGTGAACCAAGCTATCGTGAAACTTATCGTGAACCAAGCTAAACTTATCACAAACAAGCTATTATCTATCTATTTTGAACCAACTACTTCTGAATCTTATGTGAACTATGGAAGTACAAAGGAGCATATTGTTGAATCTCAACACAGTCTTAACGAGCAACAAAGGAGATTTGCTGCTAGAATTGTAAGTGAAGATATCAGAACCACACCATGTGACTACGAAAGAAAAATTTCTATCGTAGCGGTAAATATTATTTTATTACTTGTCTTTTCTTCATTATTGAACGCAAATGGACATTTTTTCGCTGGTTTAATGATAATAAGCTTAACTATCTTGCTTAGTTTACTAGCTAGTGTATTTTTAGTCCCTTACTCTGTACCAAGCGTTGATGTTTATTGTGAAACTATTGTGAATTCAGTGCTTAAAGGGAAACCACACTTACTTTCAAGTTGATCTTCAATGAAAGTTACCTTTTTCAGGTTTCAGAAAATACATGACATTTGGTTAAAAGTTTTCTTCTAGCCATGGAAACAGGCGCCTGAACTTGAGTAAAATTAGACATGGAATCCGCCATAGTGAATTTGGTCATGTGACTACTTCTCTGTGACGTCAATGTTGGCATAGATAAATTTGTTGCTTGGTTTTTACAAGATGAGCATTTGCGGTGAATTTGATTTGATTGGAATTGGAACTGAAAGCTCTTGTCCACACTTCAACCATTTTAATTTAAGGTAAACAGACTCCTAACTTTATTCACAAAACAATCGCAGTATCTTGGCTTGCAATTTCGAGTAACAGCAAAGTTCATCCACTGAATCGAAGCGCGGAAAAACCTACACGGATGGGAAGGAAGGAGTGCACAGTAAAGACACAACTTGGATTTTCTGTATTTTGAGCGATGTCGACAGACGAGACAAGTTCTTATAGATAACTAGATAAACTCGTACATGAAGGAAGGTACAGTTTTCCTGTTTGTACTAAAACTAAATATGCAATGTCAAAGTTTGCTCAAATGCAGATTTACTCAATAGAATTTTTGTAATATAGATTAGATTAGAATTTTGAATGCAATGCAGCTATTAAATGGAGCATCAACATTGCTTTTTCCGTTTCATATAAGTCTGCCTTCTCAGAAATTAAACACACGTTATTTTTTATAAAAAACACCTCTTTAGCTTTAACATTGACACTGTTTTCATTGATACCGGCGATCAAATTTCATTGTTTTCTCTTTCGCCAGTACAGTAACAACTGTCCATGGATTTTTGATTTCTAACTTACATTTAAATTACAAGAAAATACTTGGGGAGGTCTTTTTTCAGACGTTTTAATTTGCATAGCCATAGTTTTCTTCTCTTCTTTTCAGTTACTGGATTGGGTAAATGGTGCCAACTCAGATTTTTAATTTTTTTTTGAAGTATTACTGCATCCAACAGCCAGACAATACACCATCTTGCAGCAAAACAACTCTTCAAAATTGCCGCCATAAAAAGTGTGCCAACATTGACGTCAAAAAAAAGCAGACACATGACTAAATTCAAAATGGCGGATTATATGTTTATACTCAAGTTTAAGCGCTTGTTTCCACGGCTGGAAGCAAATTTTATTAAATTACACGTATTTGCTGAAACCTGGGAAAGGTAACTTACATTGAAGATCAAGTAGAAAATAAGTGTGGTTCCCCTTTAATGTCTGCAATGTATTAGAGAAAGCTAATGATTTGACTTTACATGTACACAATGATGTTATTAATACAATAAATATTACAGAAAATACTAGATCTCGTTATTCAATGTAGATTTACTATAGTTCTAGAAATGTTAAGCTACGCACTCATGGGAAAGTGTTAAAACGTGATGGTGCACCGAGTAGAATACCAGTACGAACTCTAAAAAGCCTCAGGAATAAACGTAGAAAGCTTAGACAGTTTTTATATAAGGTAATTCCTTCAAATATACATATATAATTCTTTAGCAATTTTCTGCAGGAGGAGCTAATGCAGTTATACTGTCCTACAACATTTAAAACATTCGCAATTTTTTCTTGTAATTTTAGTGGGCTACAAGCCAAATAAGCATTTATATAATGAAGTTCACAGGGATTTTTTCCGAATCATATTCATTTACTTTCTCTCTCTCTCTCAGCTTAGACTGAAAGTGCCCGAGTTAACGCAGTTATGAGTCTAGTTAAATAATAGAGAGCTAAATGACAATACTAATAAATAATTTGTATTTCAATCAAAACTTTGCATTTCCCACATCACATCCTCATACTATGTTAAATTGAGAGGGTCAGAGTGCATCAAAAAGAAGTTATCAAACTGATAATGCAGTCTACAGCAACAGAGTGTATATATATGTGTGAAATTGCATTATCCTAGGTAGAAAATATAGTAAAAGTTAATATTTACTGCTTTGTTTTAAGGCAGCCATTTAGAATCAGATTTTTTGGTTCAAGGTAGTACTGCTTTAAAAAAATGTTTATAGTGCACCTATTTAAAAAAGGATGTGAAACATTGTGTGTAATGGCACAAAATTTGGTAATTTTTAATTAAGAATCATTTCAGTTTGATTTATATATCAATTCTGCAAATTCTGCCAGTGTGTATAAATAATTGACTTGTTTTAGACTTCTGGAAACAGATTTTGAGTTATAACAACCTGAAATAAAACATACATATGAAAGGGACATGAAGCATTTTGATGCTCAGAATTGATCAGTAAACTTCTTAATACTAACAAAGCCAGGGATTGGGTGTGTATTACTTAATTTTAATTAAATTTAAGTTTAAACCTGCAGCTTTGACACGTTCCCGTCCAGGAGGTTTTTCGAGTTTTTTGTATCAAAACAATCAATTAGCTTTCTCTAATCCATATTAGGCATTGC
>JAOTRI020131772.1:0-11368 GCA_028564885.2 Zoanthus sanctaehelenae
CACTTGTATTATTACTCTCTCTTTTTTGGGTGACAGAAGCCATATGTAACTATTTTTAGCAAGAGCCATCCCTATCTGCAAAATTAGCCGCTTATTCTTTAATACAGCTCCGGATGTACAAGGTAGAATTTGAGGCGGGGGATAGGGATATTTTTTGCTACAACACTAATTGCTCATGGGACTTGGGCCCCCCCCAGCCAAAATTCCTGGCTACGCCCCTGTATAAGGTTTGGGTAATGACACTGTATCGTGAAGGAGAAAACATTGAAAAAAGATGATGGGAGGTCACATTAACTACTTAGCAACTATATTTGGTTCATACGAATGTTCCTGGCAGTGTGTGATTCAAATTCAATTCTGTTTATGAGTTAAAGAAGAGATTATTATGAAACAGTTACCATTTGAGAAAGCAAAGTCTCAAACAACTCATTTCCTTCCGAACTATTGAAGAACACACTCTCCAAAGGTCTGTCCGCTAGTCTTCGTACCAGAGATAAAGTTATTAGTAGTTTGCCGAATCTTTGCGGCTGCTGCGGTTTTTTAGAACGAATGTAATCTCCCAGAAGCACTTGAATGTCATCCTGAACATTTTCAACTACCTCTGCTGCTTTCAGGCCTTTTGTCTCTAGGGGAGAGTGGAGAAAAGATTAGGCACAATTAAGAAATACCTTGGAATAAAGGAGACAAAAACTAAAAAAAATAACTGAGCTCTAGATGGGAACCGAATCCATGAACTTCTATACACTAGTTTTAACGCTATAAGATTGAGCCACGGGAGCTGACATATAGTTGAACTGATGACATGCAAATAAAACGATCGTTATCATGTGAAGACAACTGAAAACTTAAAATCTTAACTCAAGATTGGAATCGAACCAATGACCTTCCGTACACTAGTCGGACGCTCTACCAATGAGCCACGGGAACTCATATGGCGAGCAAGGTCACTATACTGGGTTATGATTCTGACTTAATGGCATTAGTGTGTCATGGACGCAATGATCGTAACAACTGATGACAAGTAAACGCTGAAAATGCCAGCTCCGTCCACCTTCAATACTTGTGGAGGTAATAAAATAAATTAAACTAAATTTTTATTGCCCAGTTCTACGTAATAACTGATAAATTTAAATATGTTTTAAATGCAGACCTGCCAAGTCTCCCGCATTTGGCGGGAGACTCCCGTATTTCGGAAATATTACTCATCTCTCTCACGCATCAACAAAATCCAAGAAAATCTCCCGAATTCCTTAGCCATCTACATCCTTGTAAAAAGATTTAAATATTTCTACTGAGCATACTTATTATAACAAACTTCAGGTGGTAACAGTCTGCATTTGGCTTCAAGTGTGATTTTAGAGTCGCAAGTGGTCACAAGCGGTCAAGTTGGCCTTATAGTTATCAATAAAGAAACTTGTAGTTCTTGATTAGATGCTTAATTATAATAGTCATTCATGCCTGTAGGAAGGTCTTAACACATTCTTATAATAGAATTTCTATGTGGGCTGCGCTCCCAATGCTTAGGCAACACCAGTGGGCTTAATTGCATCCCCCGGTCGTAGAACGTAGATTGCGCGTAAAATCTCCCCCATTTTATTAACCACACCTTGGCAGGTCTGTGAATGTTTTTATAGAGAAGCGTGTAATTTTTGGTTAAAGAGCCCTATGATGTCAAAAGGAAAACAATTTAACATACCTGAAGTGAAAAGTACAATAGCCTTCAGGCAAGCAAACTCAGTAGAGTCTAGTTGTAATGAACGAATTCGCGTTAATAGATCTTGAAAACCACGAGCTACGTCCAATTTCATCCGAGTAGTCGCTGCATCTTGGGATACATTTTCACTATTTAGCAAAGGCCCAACCTCTAACGGTAGTTCCCAAAACGCAGCGGCCAAAACAAACATCCCTTTCCAGCTCTCCTCCATAAGTATGATCTGGTCGCGAAGGGAGATTCGACCGATACAGAGTGCTTGTCTGGCAAAACGCAAAGAGGAGCTTAATAATCGTGTAACAGATTCCTGGATGGTGCATGATGACTCAATCTGAACTGGCTCAATCGCACGCACCAGACCATGTAATGAAGATAATGGTGGCGTCAGAGCCGGCACTGAGTAGAGAGATTTTGAAAGAACAGCCTCTTTGGATGAAGCGTGTCCATTGACTGATAAAAAAGGAATACTCTTGTTTTTACTGTTTTCAGAACTTTGGAAGGGAATATTAGGAACAATGCGATATCTTACAGTATCCCCACAAGGTTTAGGAGACTTGACATGTGGAAGGATAACTGAAGATTGGGATACACCAGGCTGAGTTTGCTTTGTAAGTTCAATTACTTTTCTTAAAGAAGAACTTTCGGAGCTTTCAGTTTGGAACACTCTCCATTGTTCGCGGTCACGTGTTTCACATTCTGTTGCCATATGAAACTTCAAAGGTGCTCGAGAGACTGGGGACAACAGGCAGTTAGGCGCTGTGATACTAGAGCTTGGATAAATAGGATGTTCCTTAAGTTGAGTCGGCGCGACCGTACCAAGAGGTGCCAGCGGCAAGTGCTGTGGAGATTCCTGGCTAACTGCTAATTCTGCAGAGTAACATAGAGACACCAATCAAAAATTTTATGCATAGGAAATATTGATTACTAACCAAGATATTCCAAGGGCGCGCGTTGAATATGAGATGGTAAATAGCCAACGAGGCGCGTAGTGCCAAGTTGGCTATAATCATCTCATATCCACCAAGAGCGAATGGAATAATTGTTTTATTAAATTTTATTATCTTTCCAAATCCTTCGATACTTGAAAATGACAAAAATTTTTAAAAAATTGGTAACCGACATTATTAGTTAGTTTTCATATATGTTCATTCAGTATATGAGCTGATAATCGAGATTGACTGTGAACCAATCAGAACGCTAGAAACCCAATATTCGAGGTTGAAAATTTAATAACTATAATTTAATCCCAATATGGAACTAAAATATTGAGTCATTTTGAGCGGCATTGCATACGTATATAGTTTCTCAAATCATTATTTCCTTGGGTTTGTGGTGCATGCAGTAGCGCTTTTTATTTAAAATAATATAAATATTGAAATCGCAAAAATTATGTTTTGTGAGTTTATCTGCCACTTTGTTGTGACGTTTGATGAAGTTTCATCGTGGTTAATTATAGACGAACGTTAAGAGTTTATCCCTACAATGACATTCGGTAAAATTTTAGGTCAGTAATACGTATGGTTATTGATTAGTCAGGTTAGTAATATGTATGGTTATTGATTAGTCAGGTTAGCATAGTGGTTATCAGTCGTGCCTCCCACCTCTACCATGCAGGATTCAATTCCTGGGCTCGGCATGTGGGCTAGTATTTATCGATCTCAATCTGACTTGAGGGGTTTTCTCCATGTACTCCGGTTTTTCACCCTTAGGTAATTCTGAGCCGTCTAGCGATTAAAGATTAAACTCTGGCTGGGAAGAATAAGCAGCCACTTCCTTCATCATCATCATTATTATTATTATTATCATTATTAAACAAGGTAACAGCACCCCTCGCTGAGCGCATCGTATCACAAAAACACAAACTACAAGATGAGTCGTTGCAATTAGAAGAACCAAAGAGTAGCAGAGCTCAAAGACACAGCAGATAAGATTAAGGAGATGGTGCCACTAAAGTTAAAGCGAGCTAGTGTTAGACCTGACGCCAGAGAGAGGATTGTCAATCTAGCTAACAATGCTTCCTCTTCGAGAAATGAGCTTCAATTTGAATAAACAGGAGTTCAGTGATACAATTAAACTTCGCTATGACTGGCCAAGGGATGATATTCCCTCAACATGTGTAAGTGGGAACATCTTTAAGGTGGACCACGCCATGATCTGTAAAGGGGGCATATTTGTCATTCAACGACTCAACGATTTGAGGGTTCCTGAGCTTGTACTTCTAAGTACAGTATCCAAGGATGTGGAAATTGAACCAGTTCTCCAAGACGTCGGTGGTGAGCAGCTGAATAGGGGAATTAACAAGGCGCAAGAGGCATTCACGTGATATTCATGCACGTGATATTTGGGAGAAACGATCGGAATTCTTTGATGTCAGGATATGTCACCCAAATGCCGATTCGTATAGAGACCTGAAGCCAATAAAAATATATCGAGTACATGAGAGCGAGAAAAACGCCAATAATTCAAGTCGAGTTCTTGACACTGAACACGGAACTATCACGTCCCTTGTATTTACTATACAACTGGTGCAATGGCCAAGAATTCATGCAGTACCACACTCGCCCAACTGAGCTGATAGCCCTGAAGAAGGGGGAACTGTACTCTAAGACGATCTTCTGGATCAGTGCTAGACTATTCTTGCTTTTTTGAGATCCACCCTCGTTTTTTTGAGAGGCTCAAGAATAATCAGGAGAGCCCAAAACTGCACAGACTTAGATATTCAAACTATATTATAAAATATTTAAGATAGTACAGTGGTTTCTATTGGCCGAGAGGTGTGTTTTCATAGGCCAATGAAGTATAAAATTATAGAAATGACATATTAGCCAGTTCTCATAAGGAGATTTTGCAAAATGATCATGAAATAAACACAAATAACAATGCAGTTGTAATTCTCTTTCTTTCTGAAAATAGAATAAATATTTTATAAATTTAAAGAAACAAAACATTTTTTCTGTGCCTCCATAGTGCTACAGTATGAAAACCTCGCCACACGTTTGGCATCTCGTGCTTCACTGATCAGCTCTCAAATTCTCCTAAATGTGCACCTCGGTTTTTACAGTGCTATGAAGGCACAGAAAAAATGTTTTATTTCTTAAATATAATATATATACAAGTTCTCCCCTTAGGGATTTTCAGAACCTGTTGAGGGTTTTAGAAAGTTCGTCTGAGCGGCTCACATATTGTTATGGCGCAACTTGGCAGCCGATAAGAAGTGCCCTTAATGGAAGAAACAGACCACAACACCGGGATATAGAGCACTTGCAAAATAGAGCACTTGTGATGTTTGGAGAGACACTTGAAGCGTTGTAAAATTACTTGCCTGTGGCGCGTGATTTTGCAATGTTCTCGTGTCTCTCCCAACATCATGATTGCTCTATTTCACCAACAAAGTCATAGAAAGTTGTGCTCTAATGCTTAATTAAAGATTTTTTTTTATCTACAGATAGGGGTCCACCATTAGTTTACTATACCAGGGCTCGACTTTAGAAAAAAATCCTGGAGCCAGCTGGCTCCTAAGATTTTAGATTTGGTCGCCAGCACAAATAATCTGGTCGCCAAATTATTTTATTGACTTAAAATTTCCGCAGTATGAATTCCATAGCAATTCGAGTAGCGAAAAAGGGTAATTGAATTCATGCATTTGCAAGCAGGAATATAATACAAATGTTGAAAGTCAAAATGCCTGTAATTTCAAGCAACACTACTAGTTATAATTATTATGTAAATTCTCCTTCATGGCTGTTAGCATTAGGGAAAGTACATTGTTATTTGAGGTGTGGTTCCGGATTTTAATTTTTTTTTTATTCAAAAAAATTGCTGTGGTTTTGAACTTTAATAGAAAGAAGGATTTTAAGTTGGCTGTATTAATTCATTTGAGCACGAAACACAAATAAGTTCAGAAAACGATTTGACTGTAACAAAAGCGTGGAAAATAAATCAAAACTGAGATTTTTTGGCGGTTGCATGGACTCGCAGCTGTGATTGGCAAATGCCTACTCTTTTTCTTTTCAGTACTTTATCGGGCCACTGGCCACTTGAGAGCAAGTCTGCTTCTACAAAGTAAGATACGATTTGACCCATCGTGAAAGATTGAAGTATATTTAGAACCGACGTATTGATCAGAGCTTCTTTGATTTAAATAAAAACAGAGTTATCAGAAGTTTCAGGCAATTGCATCTTGTAAAAGTCTTAAATTAATTTAAAATTTTGGCAAAAGTAATGTAATTCAATGTGATTTTGTAAGACCAAGAAATATTGTTTTGATTTGTTTTGCCCACCACAATGTGTCAACCAATCATGAAAAGGTGTGACGTCACGTAATGTGAGACCTGCAAACTCCCCATTATAAAAAGACTAAGTTTGAAAATCAATGTCCAAAAGCTGTCATCCATCATCATCAACATCATCACCTTTATATACTGTACCATCACCAATTTTCTGATTCCTGGGGTCGGACATGATACATGTATCGATTTGTTCTACTGTTTGCTAATTATTATTCTCTACAATATTTTCCAAAATGATTAATTTCTTTAATATGACATTGTATTTTTGTTCAATCTTACAGCAGGTCACCTAGCCTTCTACCCTTAACCTCCGGTTTCATTCAATATGCTATTCTCATCCCTACATCTTACATGACTAAACCATCACAAGATTGTTTCCTCAATCTACATGTATGTTGGAGGTTCTCCACCCCTGACCTTCTTCTCACCTCACCACTGGTTATCCTGTCCAGCCATCTTACAGTATGTACTGTAACTCTTGACATACACATTCTATTATCACAACAAGATAGCATTCCTTCCATACACTTAACAAGTTTCTATGCTAAGCAATACATTTTAGACTTAACCATATCACTAAAGATTAAATAAAAAACAATTAGGAACAGCATGAAAAGATTTACTTACTGGGCAAATAAGTGAGACTCTAAGACTTGTTGTAGCAACCTCACTGTCAGGATCATGTGCAAGCTTTTCCTTAACTGTGGAATTAATCAATAGTTAATAATTAATATCTAAATTATTCTCAGAATCAATGCAAAATGATGTGCTAAACCATCTAGTATGTAAAACAGTTTAAGAGAACAAATTGTATATTCAAAAACCTTTAACATCTAATTTTTTTATTATTTTCATTTCCTAAAGTATATATTTTTTAAAGAACATCCCTCAACATTTTTATTACTTAAACATACAGAAATGCAAAATTTTACTTTTTTTTCAAAATCATAATAACTGTTTACTAAATTACATAATTATGTGGTCTAACCCGTTTGCTGACAAAAGCATAAATTAAGGAAAAAGTCAATCTTTTTCTTTTTCATTCAAAAAGGGAGATTGAAAGAACTAGTAAGTAAATGAACTTTTGTGTAATATTTCTTAGAACTACATTATTGCATCTCGCTACAACACTTTAAGTACTTTTCAGTATGCTACAAGAAGCAGGGTTCCTTAATCTATATCACATTCCAAAATGGCACTGTTGAGGTAATGGGTAAAAACTGAATTTGATTATTAATAGAATTGTTGTCAAGAACTTACTAAAAATAGACAACACTTTTTAATTTTACGACAGACATGTTTCGGCATTAGCATATGCCAACTTCAGTGTGGAGAAATTGTTAGAATAAGGACAGTATTTAAATGCACTAATTACAATAGGTATAGAATTGATCAATACAGTAAAGGAGTTACAAAGAAAGTTTTAGATTTACATGTTTAACTTACTAAGTGCCCTTGAATGATCCGGATTTCTCACTCCTTTAGATTTTAATTTCTGAACAAGACAACTGGAGGTAACGGCTTTTACTAGTCTCACTGTTACTACATGTCTCTGTAATGAAATAAATAGTATAAAAAAACTATTGATAAAATATATGATTAAAAAAACGGACTTCGTTAAACACTCAACTTTAGACATAAAAAATTATACCGTATTTACCCGTGTATAATGTGCACCCCAAAATTCAAGGTCATTTTAGAAATTTCAATAAAAACAACAAACCCAGTCACTGTTCTGTGTATAATGAGCACCACAAATTTGAAGGACAATTTTGAGAAAAAAAAGTGTGCATTATACACGGGTAAATACAGTAATTCCTTAATATGATTTTACTAAAATTATGTGTTTGCATTCTTTTGGCTAATTTATAACAGGTGGGCTCCCTAATCAACTTTGGTACAAGTTATATTTGTATGTACAAATCTCAGGAGGATAGAAAGTTGAGTACTAACAGTAACAGTAAATAATTAACAACTAATCACCAAAAAGGAGGTGGTTAGTGGTGGATATTTACTAAAGAAGCGATGTGAATATCCATTGCTAACCACTGACACTGAAGTGAATAATTGTTTTAGTGTAATATGTAATAAAAAAGTTACACCAATAAAAACTGATTTTAACTGAGTCAGACTACATTCCAGCAATGATTCCAATATTTTCTTGTACAGAAAGGAATGAAATAACATTAAGATACATCTGATGATCAAAAGAGTCAGAAATTTACATTATGAAAGCTATGCTTTGCTCAAGCAATGTGAAAATCGTAGTTTCTTGTATGTTTGACAGTTTTAATCAGCACATTTCTATTTTCTACTGTTAACTCCAAAGCTCACGTTCAAATTAAAACTGCAGTTGTGGAAGGTGTCAACAGGAACAAAGCCACCTGCAAGATTCTGTGAGCCACTTTGAATGGACAAAAAAATAACCTGATTTTGAGAGAGCTTTCAACTCCATTTGAAAATTGCTCAGAGATGTGTTGTTAACACTAGTGTCTCCAATAACAGAAAATGGGGTTTAGGAATAGCATAGATGATCCAACATGGCTCAGATCACACTAAGTGATTTTTTGTTGCAAAATCTGCTATCTCGTTTTCTCTCCGACAGATAAAATTTATGAAGACATTTGTTTACTGTAGCTCTGGTAGCAACATAATTATCTTCAAATAGAGTTGCAAACTCTACAGTGTCACTCAATGTATGCCCCGGTTGGTTGCCTTTAGTTACTAATCAACATGACTTGAGTGTTGTTGTCAGGATGTTGTGTGATGATGTCACCTCTCTTTACACTTGTTGCATTCTACATACCTGTCCAAATTTTGGTGACCAGGTAATATGTATATGGTTGGGACATGTTGGAGACAATCGACATAATGGAGTGATATTAACAGGTTTGGCAGGCCTTTTACAATCACCAGGGTTTGCACTAGAAGATGGAGGTAATCCCTGTAATGTTTGGATAGACAATGTTTTTAATGGCACAATACATACATTGCATTATACAAAAAAAGTTTTAAAACCTGCCCCAATTCTAATAAAAACAATAAACAGCATGTAACATGTTTTATTTAAGAAATACAACATGTTCTCTGTGCCTAAACAGTTCGGAAAAAACAGTGGCAATGCAGGAAGAATGAAGAGCAGACAGTGGAAACCCAAGGCACAGTCAAGGGTTTTCACCTCATGGTGAATTTGCCGAGGTTTTCACCAGGCCACGAAGGCAGCATTTTTTTTTAAAATTCTTTTAAATAAAATTTCTCACCTCAACAAAGAGAAAGAATATCATATACAGTACAGTGCAAAGCACATCATTCTGTGTACTACAATTTCTTTATAAAATAATGAAGCTACTGTACAGTATAACTTCTCAACACTTATAACTGCTGCCTGGTCAGACACTGGTCAGTCTGCTGTGCAGGAGGCTCTGGGTTCAACTCCCAGCCAGACCAACACTCAAATAATTGAGGAGAAAGTAATGTATTTGTTCTAACATCTGCAAATGGTTAGACTTTCACATCTTTTCGGATAAGGATGTTAAACCATAGGTTCGGTCTCTCAACCACAAACCTTTCATAAAGAGTAGGGTTGTGATCCTAGTGCAGACATCTGTTTCTTAAACTGAGGGCATTTCTTACTGGCTGCCAATTTGCACCTTAAAATGTGAGCCGTTCCAACAGACTTTCTAAGACCCTCAATTTTCTGACCTCAACTGTATATGCCTGTAAACAGGTTCTGAAAACCTCTGTGGAGAGATCTTGTATGTGTTTATTATTTATTATAATTATTAATTGGAGAAGCAGGCAACCATATTGCTTATGTCATTTTCTAAATTTTATTCATAACTATTCAAGATACATGTGGATGTATTTGTAAACAAACCATCTACATAATCAATTCAATAACAAATAAACTAAAATTTTCATACTTACAGGTAGGGGACATATTTTTCCATTTACTTTAACACAAAGGTTGGAAGGAAAATTGTCTGACTGTGCACAACTTGTTTCAAATAGACAAAACCTACAAGACAAATAAACCAAGCCACTTATTAATTAATTATTTCAGTGACTAAAAATATAAAATCATAAAAATATTATGTTTAAAACAAGAGAAGTACTATAGTACCACATTGGCTTTACTAATATTTAGAGAAACACAAAGTCACTGTTACGAATCAATCTTTATTGCTCATTCACAATCGTTCACATCTCACAAGCATAATTATATACAACCAACCAATATCTTACGATTTTTTATTTCAAACAAGCAATGATATTTGATGTATGCTTGAAACTAAACGTCAATTCAAATGTCAATATATATAACACACATAAATTTACATAATTATTGGTTATCATCCTTTGGCTTCTAAGGCTGAGATGTCAGCAACAACAGCACAACATGCACTGCAGTCTCTCAAGGCCTGACTCGGTTCACCTAAATCCCATTAAATCATTTTATGGTAAGTTTTTTTGCAACTACAGATTAGGAGACTATACATGGCTTGATCCATAGCAGATGAAAAAAGATGACTTAATTCTCTGCTCTTAAGCAAAGTCCAGCAACCTGGAGATGTCAACACAATAATTAGAGAATCTGGAAATATACTCTCCTTTGCTGTGTGCTCACACTAAAAATTATTCTGCACAAGGCAAAGAAGGTTTGTATGTCCTATCCAGCATTCTTTCAGTTACAGTATGATAACAGACTATATCGCATCAAAATAGTTACAATTTACTACTTAAAAACACTTCAATTTCCAGGACCCAATCCAAACTATCCTCTGCCAAAACCAAAGCAAGTAACTATGCCACCAAACAGTTGTTTAGTTCATAAGCCAGGGTTCACACTGAGAACGAGAAGTGAAATTCCACAACTTTTCCATGACTTTTCAATGACCAAATGGCATTTTCCACAACTCACAAATGTCAAGAAATCAAAGAATCCACTCCAAAAAATGGGCTCCACCTACACTTTAATTCAACTTTAAATACAGTGTAACATTCTTGAACTTAGAGCAGAGCACTAAATTTGGTAATGTATTGCAATTTCCTCACTTTATCTTACAGTAGCAAAGCTACATTCAACTACAGTGCTGTCCAGAAGTATTGTAACGTGGTTACGGGTCGATCCCGCGGGTCGATCCCGTCGTCCCGTAGTCCCGTATCCCGTGGATTAAACAGAGTTAAAAAGTCCCGTGAAGACCCGTACGGGATTTAACGGGACTGTACGGGATTACTAATTTAAATAAATAATGACCCGTTGTCACGGGATTTATCCCGTGAGAATCTTTCAGTGTCTTTTAATACAAAAAGATTTAAGACATGAAAACGTTTAATACCCTGATCATCAATGAAAACTTATTCGCCG
>JAOTRI020131783.1:0-11368 GCA_028564885.2 Zoanthus sanctaehelenae
GGGCATCCTGCTGATGAACAGTAACTGTTTTGCCTTTTTTTCAGTAGCATTATAGTTATGTCTGTTCAGATATCTATTCTTTATGCAGCTAATCGTATAAGAGCTATGCCAGTTACATTGTAACTATATATATTTGGGGATCTTCAAAATGAACAAGTAAGGTAAATAAATATGCCCCTTCAATCTACCGAAATACTCAGTAATCAACATACACAAAACATAATATAAATTTTAACTTTCATTACTTCTTTCCTTTTTTGAATTGAATAGTATAAAATATTTTGAAACACTTATACTATATTAGCTTATATCAAAACTACCATAATACTCAGTTTTGTTCCTCTACCCAAAATTTTTTGAAAGCATTGTTTTTGTTTTCTCTTGGAACTTATGATTCCACGAGAAACTGACATTGGCTAATTCTGCAGGGAAAAAAACTACAGAGATTTCAAGTAGTGTTATCGTGAAGTGGAAACTCAACGGAGAGTATAAATGGGGAGGAGACTTTTAAAGAACATGAATTTTAAAAATTAGAAATAATCTAGGAATTCCAGGAGAATTACGAATCCAGCTTGAAATATTTTACTGCACAGATAAATGTGTTTGATTGTAAAATACACCACTCACAGATTTCATATGAAACTACATCCGGGAACAAGAAAGTACGAACATATAACACCTATATTGAACGACCTTAGATGGCTGTCAGTGCCTGCTATGCTGACACTTTGTGATGTAATTCTAACATTTAAATGTTTAAGGGGATTAGCCTCAAAGTATCTTAGCTCACGTTTAATACATGTGCTTCTGTTCACGGGAGGAACACTAGAAATAAGAACAAGATAGACAACGAGAAGTAAAGTCATTATTATTATTATTATTATTATTATTATTATTATTATTATTATTATTATTATTATTATTATTATTATTATTCATTTGAAGTAGAGGCAGAGCAAACGATGGCACATATTTCCGTGCTTTTAGTGCTTGATAAGCTAACTAACGCTTGCAGACCCATTTTAAGCAATAACTAACAGATTGAAGAAGCTCGAAGAGGACTAGGATGCCTTTCGCTTTTAAACTCTGCCCTTGGACCATTAGAATTTAATAATTAACGCGATAAATAAAGTTAATTTGCTCGCTTGAACATGACTTGTCGAGGGAGGAAAGTTGAAGGACAGAGATTGAGTATACACTCTCTCTAGGATAGGGAGCAAGGCAGGAGACAAACAAAGTTCCTTATAATATTTATTTTAAAATCGTCCCATATTCCTACAAACTTCAAGGCCCTAATTCTTTATTTATCGGCACAGTTCTAGAATAAACTTGTCCTCGCCGTTCCCGTTTTTCACCAGTCAGATTTAGCTTATATATTTTTTATTCTATTTTTTTTACTTAGGAACAAATATTTCTTATTTTGTGCATAACTTTTTAATGCTTCTACTTTATTATTTAAAAATTGAAAAGCTCTCCAATTCTTTTTTTTTTTATAGAAAAAGAGTATATTACGGACACTTTGAAAGTTTTATTGCTCAAATAATTTTGAGCTGTTTCAAAAAAATTTTATAAGTGGCGATATGCGCGCGCATGGAATTGTGGGTTATAAATGTCGCGCGTGTGGTTCAATTCCTTGAAGTAAAAGGAAATAGAAATGGACAAAAAGTAGTAAGAGAATTGGCAATATTTTGCCTGTGGAATGGTTACTTGACAACATAGGGCTGATGTTACAAAACGGCAATGTCATATGAACCGTCAGGGTTCAGTAGAAAGTCTTTTCTTCATGATGCATATAGTTGCGAAAGTTCAAATAGACTCTACATCAACCAGAATGATGGAGAGAAGCCAGGTATGTTGTAGTAGATTGCTTATGGTTTAGATAACTGCTAAAATCAAGTTTCTCGAATTAAAGTAACTTTTTATGTTTACTCCAAGTTTACTTTCTATTTAGTTGTAAATGGAGTTTCATGTACGACAAACCGTCCCGATGATGTAAATCAGCGAAAGAATTACAAGCTTCTCATAGATCCAGCAATCAAGAAAGGCCACCAAAAAATCTATAGATTTGATGGTGTTTTTCCCGGAGTACGTACACATAAATCTTAATTATAGTCCTGATTTTTCGGCTTTTGTGTTTTATGCAACAAAGATCGCTAATTAAAGTTTTTGTCTTCTCTTCCTTCCTATTCATTTTAGCAACCGGCAGTGATACCAAAAGATCCTCGTTCACGTAGAACACGATTGTGGAATCTAAATAAAGCAGAACTACCAGTACCAAGCTTCAAGGTTCGGTTTATACTTTACGATTGTCTTGTGCTGTTACGTAATTTATAGTTTAACTAAATGATTTCCCAACTGATAATCGACTAAAGAAAGTGTTGTAAATTTCATATTTTAGTTCATCCTTGTTTGTATTTACTATAATTTGTTGTCTACACAGTATGACAAGTGGTACGTTGGTATACCTCCTCAGAAAGAAGTCCATTTAACTGGCTTAAACGACAATGTGGACAAACGATTCCTTGCACAGATCTGTGAGAAATTTGGGAAAACGGAAAGTGTCAAAATTTACTATGACCCAGTCAGCAAGAAGCATTTGGGCAAAGGGAAAATTGTTTTCAGTTCCACAAGCTTTGCTAAACTTGCATTCTCCAAATTAAATGGCATGTCCGTTATGGGAAACATTGTTCACGCTCACTTGGAACCAAATGTTAAAGGTAAATAAAAGACTGTTTTGGTCGCGATTGTCTGCATCGGATGTGTGGAGTTGTAAACAGGGATTTCTCTCACAGCTGATGTGCCAAAGCTAAACAATAAGACATGTATATCGTATAGGTTTTTGGACATGTGTCGATCACAGCTGAATCTTCACGTGGTTTGTTATGGTTCATATTTTTGTCAACATACGATAGTCTTCAACTCTAATATTTAGTTCAATGGACCTATTCGTTTATTTTTATATCATTTAAAACGGTTGTGGACTGGACTTTACATTTAAAGTATGTCCATTTACTTTTTTTGCCCTCTTTTGCCCTATACCAAGTATTGTATAAAAATATAGCGTGAACTTTTTTTACGAACACAAAAAAATTTTTCGTAAAAAGAAGCCTTTCATCTAAACTTTTTATGTGTTTATATCTAGCGGTAAAATTTCCGTACTGGAGTGTACTATTGTTTAATCATAAAAAGTAGCTCTTTCCCAGACCCTAACTTCTACAGTAATATACACAATGAAACTGCATGCATAAATAAGTACACCTCAGTACGGAAATTATCCCCTAGCTTTTATTGATGTCCTTAATTGTTTTGTTTTGCTAAATTAAAAAATACTCAGTTACAGTTCTGATTTATAACAGGTTAGGACTAAGTTGAGATGTTTTTGTGCCCATACAAATTTGAATAGTTACTTATGAAAATAATGATTTATTTTATTTATATTAAAACCACAACAATACAAAATTAGTGTTTTTTACTTTAAAGATCAATTTTTCAGGTTACTTAACAATTTGTGAATATAACTCATCTATTGATATTTGTTTTTACCATAAGACTTTTATTACATTGACTAATTTTTAGTTGTGTTGAGCTCAATCTTTTGATGAAAGTGAACCTTCAATTAATTAGAGTCTTAAAACCAGTGACTTATTTATATTTGAGAATTTCTTTTATAAAAATACTGTTTTTGTTGTCAATTATAACATGTATATTTATCTCTTTCACTTAAAATTTTTAGCTATAAATCTTTATTTATTTTTTGAATTAAATTTAGAGTAATAAATGATTTAGAGTTTATTAACCAAGTGCAAGGTATTGATCTGGGCCTAGTTGTTCAAAGGCTGAATAAGTTTAACCCTGGGTTAAGCAACAATTCAAACTGGAATTTCTTCTTTAAGAAAAGGTAAATGGTTATTTATGAATACTGTTTGGATTTTTCTAAGAAAAGTCATCTCAAGTCATACCATGTCCTTGTACAATTGGAAACAAGATGGTGGGTTAAACATTTAACCCTGGGTTAGTGTTAATCAGCTTTTGAACAAGTGGGCCCTGTATATTAGAATCTCAGACCAAGGTCTTCACTCAATGAACCAAGATCAGCAGGGTTTATACAAAAACACAAAGGTCTCAACTGATATTTTCAAATACAGACTAATCAAGCAAGGATAATAGACCATTTATTATTTGACTTTTTTTCACTTTCATTCATTTATCATTGCATCCCTGCATCTATGGCAACCTTTAGAAACTGTATCTTCAACATTTTTGAAAATTTTTATAAAATTTCTGGAGTTCTTTAAAATTGTTTTTTTTTGAAAAGTTTCTGAAAATTAACATGTGGGAAAACAGTTCAAATTCACCAATACACACATTTTTATAGACTTCATGTAAATCGATAATGCACAAAATTGTAAGGTCGTATAATAATTAGATTTATTTTAACTGCTTTTGACATTTTATTAAGTTAGAAGCTCATTTGACATCTCAAGGTTGTTGTGTTTTCCAGGTATAGAAGCTCATGGTAAACCACAAAAATCACAAGATTCTTTTGAACAAACTTCACGACGTGGGTCTAGTTCAAATGGTAAGGAACATAGATTGGAAGTAAAGATGCCTGGAGTTCAGCCATTAAACGTTCATTTACCAACACCTCCCCCCTCAACTGGTTCACAATCCCCATTAAATGAAAGCTGCCATTCATATTCAAGTTCGCATTCATTAGACCCTCGTCTCAAGAGTATATCTAATGCTGCTAATGCTATCTCATTGAAACAAGAAACTGACCCTTCTCTACACAGCCAAAGAACTCTCAATTCAACAACTGTCTTCATGTCACCAAGAAGCACTGCATCAAATGCATCAACTTTTGAACCAATTTCACCACCACCTACTGTTCCCTTTTCAAAGCAACCCCCACCCCCTCCTCCTGCAACAACACCTCCACCTCCCCCAGTAGAAATGAAAGAGCCACCACCACCACCTCCTGAAATAAAATCGTCACCTCCAGAACCATCATATGGAAACTATGAAGATATCTCACCTGTATTTTCTCCAAAAGATGAAGAATCAACTTACTGTGAAGGTAAAGTAAAGAAGATAGAAATGGAAAATAACAAAGTCAAGAGAAAAGGAAGTAATGATGAAGCTAAGATATCAAAGTTTATTGAAAGTTACAGAAAAAAATCATCAAGTAAATCTCCTTCTAGACATTCTCCATCAGGTGATCGAAGTCGATCTCCTCGAAGTGAAAGATTGGACAGAAATGATGACTATAAAAGATATGAAAAAAGACATGATTACCGAAGTGATAGAAAAGACAGGGATAAGTTTTATGACAAAGATTGTTATGATAGAGATAGACATTGTGATCGTGATCGAAAACATGATCGCCATTATGATCACAGAACAAGTGATAAACATCGTGACTATCGCAGTGAAGGTCGAAGTAGTTATGATCGACGAGAAAATTACAGAAACTATGACCGTAGAAATGACAGGAGGGAAGAACATGACAGAAACAGGAGCGAGATCCGAAGCGGTTATCTTTATCGAGATGATACAAGATCTCGGAGAGAACGTGAAAAATGCAGTCCACATAGAACAGAAGAAAAGATAAAAACTGATTCTTACCCTAGAGAACATAAGTGCAAGGAAAAAGAAGGTGACTTTATTGAAAAGAAAGTTGTAACAAATGTTGACTTACCAGAGTTGACTAAAGCAAAGCAAAATGATATCATGCCTTTGAGTTTGACTGAAAAGGCTGAATCGAGCAATGTAAATCAAAATATTTTACCAATTTCTTGTGAAAATGTTGTTACAGAAACTGTGGGCCAAGCAACAGACTCATCTGAAAACAGTCTCACTTTAAGTGTTTCACAAGTGGTTGATGCATCAGAAATAATCTCAACAGTTGTATCAAGTACAGCTGCTGCAAAAGAGTTGCATCGTTATGATGAAGATGCATATACTTTTGGTGTTGAAAACTGCTCTGATGAAGAACCACTCCCCCCTGGAGATGAAAAAGACGTCGCACAAGAAGTAACTCTTGATAGAACAAGGAGCAAGATCAAAGCTGCTCAAGATGCTATGAAAAAGAGAAAATTATCAGAAACAATGGAAGACAAACAGGAACTTTGTGTAAAGTCAAGAAAGATCCAAATTGTTCTCAAAGGAGTGCAGCTAAAAATGAGTAAAGAAGACAAAATTCCATCACCACCATCTTCTGAACAACCATCTTATGAAGCATGTGTATCTGATCGGGGTCACTGGAGAAGTTATTCTCCTGTTGTATCAAGTGACTCAGTAACAGAGACCAAAACTAAGCAGCTGTCCATTGTGGATGTGAACGAGGAAGCAATTGTCTCAGATGTTGAAGGAAGTACATTATCAAATCAAAAGAAAGATTTACCTCAAGTTGAGGACATTTCACCTTGTGAGTCACCTGTTGAAGAACCTTCAGACCAGGTTCCACTGTGTGTGGAGGAACCTAATATTGAAACTGATGCTGCGGATGTTCCAGCTAACAATATTTATTCAGATATTGAAGTAAATGATGATGATGACGCCATGTCTTTGTCTTCTATTAGTTCTAATGAGGAAAGTCTTGAAGTGAATGAACCTGTTAAGAAGTTGTCACCTAGACACAAGCCAATTACAGTTCCTCCTCCCAATGTAGTGTTTCACCCATTCTTACCAATAAGTGTTCCACCTCCTGGGTTCTTTCCAACCAATGTGCCGCCGCCTCTTCTTGCCCCTGTCAATGTTCCACCTCCACCACTTCCTCCTCCAGTTGTTGATGTCACTGTTCCACCACCTTCACTTCCTCCTGCTGTTCCACCACCTCCTTTACCACCAACACATGTACCACCACCGTCACTACCAACTGCATCAGGTTTCTATGACAACAGAACTGTGCCACCCTATTCTGGGGCATTTCAGAAATATCCTAATCAATTAGGACAATTGTCAGGAGGATTTTTGCCATCTGATTATCATATGAACCAAGCTCCTCCGTGGAAATCTTGGAAGTCATTAGTGATTGATGAAGTCTTTGGAACAATTGCTCGAGAACTGGAAAATGTTCTGAAGCGAGATGTTTCCAGGAAATTGGTTGAAGCATCAGCATTTAAGTCTTTGGATGCATGGTGGGATAATCAAACCAAACCAAAGGTGAGTGCTTGTAATACTAACAAGTGACAAATTAATTATTTCAATTACTATTATAATTACTTTTACTACCATACTTTTTTCAAATTTTATATTTAAAACTACTACTACTACTAGTACAATTGTTGGTCTGCAACTATCACTACTACTACTACTACTACTACTACTACTACTACTACTACTACTACTACTACTGCTACTACTACTACTACTACTACTACGACTACTACTACTATTACTGTACTGCTACTACTACTGCTGCTACTGCTATAACTATTACTACTACTAATAGTCTTACAAATAGTTTGATTAAAAAAAAACAGGAAAATGGCTTGTGGGTCTCTAATTGTAACTAGTATGTATTGTGAATGATGTGTTACAATAACTTAGAATGATACATTATTATTATTATTGTTATTATTATTTTGATAAGGATGTACCCGAAGAATCTCGGTTAGCAGTGGCTATTGTCGCCATTGTTTGGCTATCAGCTTTAGCGTCGGCTTTCCTTGACAACATTCCATTTACAACTGCAATGGTGAGTATGACACTTGGTTTTCAGAACTGAACTCTAAAAAAGACTTTTGATCATTTAAAATTTAGGCATAGTAGAACAATTATATGAGGTTTCGACTGACGTCAGCAAAATCTCTTCATGCACGTGTGCGATTCCATGCTAAATACCCTCTTTTCAATAGCCAATCAAATCGCAACTTAACTGTTAGCTACGCGATTCTCTGATAAAGAGCAACTTTCACTGGAATAAGTTCTCAATAAAAATCATTTTATTCTTATTTTCATTAATTTGATTTTATTGAATGTTCGGCCATATATATATTTTGGCTCATACACCGTGTAAGAAATTATGAAGTGTTTTTTATGTTTTGTCACTATTGTGTTCATTCTTTCTATTTTTTTTTCTTGTTCTACATCTCTCGAAAACTTCACAGGTTCTTATACCGGGTATATCAAGCTATCGGCCGTTAAGAAACAAAAGTTAATGTTTCTTACCTCAAGTTCTACCCAATTGTGGCAGATATACCGAAATCACGTGGTCGGTTTTGTCAGGTTCAAGACGCGGATTTTTGCTGTGAAGGTTACTTATTAAGCTATCATATAATAATGATCAACTATGCATAACACCATGCGTTTTCTATTTGTTTTCCTAGATTCCAGTTATTCTTGATCTTCATTTGAAAACGAGTCTTCCACTCAATCCATTGGTATATTCTCTTGCAATGGGAGCTTGCTTAGGAGGTTAGTGATGTGAACGAGGTCCAACCTCGTTCCCAGGGTCTCGGGGAAGAGAGAGACCCTGGGAAAGAGGCTGAACGAGGTCTTCCACAGCGACATGAAAATTAACACAGCATCAAGAGAAAGGAGGCTTTGACTCAACAAAGTCAAACAAGCATTGAGACGACTCACGGATACTACACACAAGTAGAACTATGGTTCAGACCTTTACTAGTATTCTCTTCACACAAGTCTTTTTATAAGATTCCTGTCAATAACTGAGAGATTTCCCACAGTTCCCTCTGCTTTCCTCTGTTCGACTATAAATTCTTGTACGAAATTGTAGTTTGTTTTTGATTTCTGGTTATTTCAAAATAACCTAGGTCTTTTTTCAACCTTGTTCTTTTTCTCTTGGTACTAGGTTATTTTTATTCGTTCTATTTTTTGAGAACCGGCTTCTGGTTGCAGTTGGTATTAGGGACGGACCGTTATTTATTTGACGGGGGGGAGGAGGCTGAAAATTTTGGAATTAAAATGTTTCCAGAGGCCATAAACAAGTAAAGTAAATTGTTTGCAAGCAAAAACTAAGAAAATAAGTTGTTTGCAGAAGGCAAAGGCTATCATGGGAAATACTTTATGCAAACCCAGGAAAACTGAGAATTTCTTGAAAGTTGGAATTAATCATACATTCTATCATTCAGCTTTATGTATCTTTTACAATTTTACAAACACGCTTTTTTACTTCTCTAATTTGCATATTGTAAATTTCCATTTAATTTCAGGGTATGTTTGATTTTAGGCAATGTTCTCTCTCCATATATATTTATATACTCTATAATTGTAATCATCTTGTGAAAGTTCTCCATCAAGTACCTGTCTATGGTAGGAAGGTCGTAAGTCTCAAAAACACTTGCACAATAGACAACTTTCTAGTCATGATCCACTTTATTTGTAGAATACGTACAGGGAAGCTTAACTGGCTAGAGCTATTGCCAATTAAAATCAATTTTTGGTAACACTATTGTTATCTCGCCATTCGTTAGTGTACTGGTATTTTGGATACAAAAATTTGATTGAAAACAAAATGGTTTGCAAACGGAAGTGACAAAAAAAATTGTTTGCACCAAAAACTACCATGGTAAATTTTTCATTACTTACTTTACATTCAATCACATTTGGTATATTTGTATTAATATAATTAATTGGCAAGGATGTCTGATAGAAAGCCTGTGGCTTATATTAAAAAACTCAAACATCCTCGGTGTAATTCAGTTGCATATGATGTTGTAAGGTTTACACAATTTACAGTAATTTAGTATTGTACCATTGAAAACTATGTTTAAATATTGTTCAAGTAGAACTGTTGTTGCTATACTTGAATTCTGGTTCAAACACAACTTTTAAGATTCAGTTGTTGAAAGAGATGAAGTAAGAGCTCATTTTTTTCGAAAAACTTGCGTAAGTAGAGCAACACTTGGTGTTTTCAGGAAAGGAATCATATATTTTTGGATCTTCATATCTTAGAGAATATTGTCTAATTTTAGTTATAATCTTAGGAAGATAAAATCAGTTTTTTAGTCTAGTATTGTAGTTGTGAAACTGGTTGTTATAGCCACAAATATTGTGAAACTTACTCGGCAAAAAATTTCTACAAAGGGAGAACAGAAAGTGTTAAATATACTGAATGATCATATATTGAAACTAAATAACAATGTCAGTTATCAATTTATTATTATTATTTTGTCATTTTTACTCATTCATGAGCGTGAAACGCGAAATGAAGGAGTATTGAAATTATATGGGATTCTGTTAGCCGTTATGTGTTAGCAGCGCCTTCGAGCAAGTTCAGCGGTATTTCCGATCTATTCGAAAGCTCGCATTGACGAACAATTTTAACTTATTTTCGGAATATAAAAGGAAAACAAAAGAGCCTGTAAGCAGGCTAGCCTAGACCAAAAGTCAAAGATCTGTGACTTCACGATGTACCCACCTTTTTCACTTCGCTACAGCCGTAAAAACCACTCTTTCAAGCAACTATGACATTATTGACATTTCTCATGAATGAGTAGCTCATAGAGCATTTGATCAAGTATCGAAAGATCCAACGCGCGCTCTTTGAATAATTTTTAATTATTCTTACTTTATCTGTTGAAGGTAATGGAACTCTTATTGGGGCATCCGCGAACGTTGTGTGTGCAGGGCTGGCGGAGCAACAAGGCTATCGCATAACTTTTAACCAGTTTTTCAAGTAAGTCAAGGAGACAGTTGTCCGTCCCCGTTAGTACTGATTGGTGAGGGTAGAGGATGAAACTTTATTATGAAAAACTTTCTCAAGAGTTTAACTATGATTTGAGACTTAAAAGTGTGCTTTTTGTACCTATTTCTGGATCCGTATCCTTAGCAATAAAACAAAGTAAAAAGAGGCCTTGCCCGTGTCTTAACTGGATGCCCTACTTGTCCCCGTAATATTTTTATCCTCCAAAATGACGCGTTCAGAACGATGACCGATCCTTGAAATATTCAAGAAGAAAATTAAAGATATCCGTCTACCATAAAAGTAATTGGAATTGCAACTGAAACAAATTCGTTGAAAAAAATTGGAATTTAACTGAAAAAAATTGAATCAAACTGAAAAGAATTGAATTAAACTAAAAAAAATTGAATCAAACTGAAAAATAATTTAATCATACGGAAAAAAATGAAATCAAACTAAATAAAATTGAATCAAACTTAAAAAAGTCTGAATCAAACTGAAAAAAACTTGGTAGTAATGTTCTTTATTTATGTAGTATTTTTTTAACCGTCTCCTGGTTAGCTCAGTGTGTAAGGTGCCACTCTTCTCACTTCTGTGCGGGAGGTCTCGGGTTCGATTCCCGGCCGGACCAACACTCAGGTTTTTAAAATAATTGAGGAGAAAGTGCTGCCTTTGCTCTAACATCTGCAGATGGTTAGACTTTCGCGTCTTCTCGGATAA
>JAOTRI020131794.1:0-11368 GCA_028564885.2 Zoanthus sanctaehelenae
ATAACTTCAGTACGGATAAAAGTGGTCTTTTAGTTACCCCCGCTGGTGGGGGTAAGATAATTTATGTAAACATCAAGGTTTTTGTTAGTCGATCGTTTTGTCATGAAAGTTTATCAAGAAGGAAATGTTACTGTAATATTTTTGTCTCTTTGATCAATCGTAACGCAAGAGATCTCATACACTTTCATTGTCCACACCTTGAGATCAATCTACAATGTGTAGTAGTTGATAAACATTTTCACAAATTTCGATTTTAATTTCTAATCTTTTAAACCTAATTCGAAAAAATAGCAAGTGGCACTCCGGATTAAAAAATGCGTAACCTCACCAAGCTACAGTAAGAGTCAATAAGAAGTGTAAGCAACACAATGGCATGACACTTCTGTGATTCGATGCTTTGCGGCTTCAACCTTTTAAAAAGACCAGTTTTATCCGTGGTGAAGTCATCATGTGGTTAAAAGATTCTCAAAGGCCATAAGTGCTTCAAACATTAGTACAGGTTTCTGTAATTTTTTTTTAACTAGACCTAGGAAATATCTTTCACTCAAAATATAATGAAAACATCACAAGAAGTCCCTCTGAATCATAGAACAACTTGGGTAATGTCAAATTGCGTTCACACGCGTCAATAAAACGTTCTCTTTATAAATCACCTCTGTCATATATTAATGCTCTTAGTTTACAATTGTTATGAAAGACCCATTTAGCACCCATAGAATATTAAACATTTTTGAAAAAGAGTTTTTAAATCTATTAAAAAATTGATAAACAAGCAGATCAAAATTATTGCTTTTGTATGAAATCATCATCACTTGGTGACGGAAACAATTGTGAATATAAAAACGTTTGATTAGTTGAATTCTTTCCAAGTCATAAATACTATTAGTATAAATTTACTATGTTCTGTTGTGAATCTGTTAATTTGATTGGCTCTTTCACTGTTTTCTATCTGCTGACAGAAAACAGTTGTGAATAGCCAATGAAAATCGTTCTTCTATCGATTTAACCAAGCACGAAAATTCATGTACATGACTGACAAGAATCGCTTTGAGAAAAAAAAAGAAACAATGGCGTCGCGACAATTTGCCGAAATTTGGGACCAAGAAATTGAATATTTAATTGAGAGAACAGTTCCAGGAAAAACGAAAATACCGACAATATATGGAATGAAAAATTTTAATGGTAAGATAAACGTTTTACTTGTGTATCCGTAAGAAAGATTTGTTTCACTCCTTAGTGCACATCGCGCGCAGTGTTTGAAATCTTTATAAACACAATAAAACATTTTTCCCTAATAGTTGCTCCACATTTTTATGCAACGAGAACATTGAAAATTTATACTAAAACAATTAGACTAATCGCCCTCGTTTTCCACGAGCGATAGTCAACTCGGCTGCTCGTAGAAAACTCAAGCTCGTAGTCTAATTGTGTCTCTGATGTTACATCCTTTCACTTTGTGTCTGTGATGTTACATCCTTGCACTCTGTCTGTGAATTGATCAAACAAAGCAGACTGTTAAAGATTTAAAGTAAAATTCTCTTAAACATTTTCACTGAAAACTATACACCCAAGTTGGGAGAATTTAACGAAACAGCTGGGAATGAAAGGGTTAAATAGTAAGAATCTAGTCAGTATTTGCCGCAAATACTACCAGGGTGATAAGACTTTTGAGTGCTTTTAATCTATTAATGATTAGTCCACTACACAGGGGGACCAAGACGGAGCCGCAAAAGCTACCGCAGTGGAACCAATTGTCTTTTTTGCCGAAGACAACGAATTTCATTTAAAAGAAGAGCAATGACAAACGACTAATACTGTAGTAGGGGCTATAATGCCTTACCTGATATATTATGATGGAAATGTATAAAGAACGAGTGGATTTAAATGAAGTTTGTTTAAAGCTTGCTTCCGTTTTGCGTGCACATATAGCCATATACAGGTTCTTTGATAAAGACTACAATATTCAGTTAAAAGAGGAACAATGACAAACGACTAATGGAAATAAAGAGATTTAAGAAATATTTTCTTCCGCATTGTGAAGGCAAAGTTTACAGAACAAATCAACGATTTAAAAATGGTTTGTTTAAAACTGACTGAAGGAAACATACACACTTAGTTAGTTCAGTTAATGGCCAGGCTGTAGTCGTTTCGTCATAAAAATTATCTTTTTTGGTCTAAAATCTAATCAAATATCAGACATTTTTTTCGCCTTTGGATGTCATAATTAAAGTCACATGTTGATAATTTTTGTTATAAAACATTTAACAATATACTGTTAACCTGTTTGTAACAGTTTCAAACTCGGGTCGTTTTGCAACAGGTTTGATTTATAGCTTTCAGTAAACAGCATGTGATATTATTTGAGATAGTTTAAAACAGAATCGTAATTAGGGTCCAGAAATATTTTGGGGGCGAAACGAGAAGTCATCGTTTTTTAGTCAAGTTAGAAGTTAGACAGCGGCTTTTCACTTACGTTCTGATTAGGGTTAGGTTTAGGATTAGGATTAAGTTTAGGCTTGGCTTTAGTGGTTATATAAGGCTTACCGACAATTTTTCCTTAGGTGAAACATTTTGACTGATGGCATGTATTTATGACTCATATATTAAAAAAACCCTTCAGTTTCTGTCGAAACAAATTAAGGATCCTGTAAAAGGAGCCAGTACTTTTGTATGGTTTGTAGCCAGGCATAGTAAAAACGTGATTAAAAATGGGTAAAAAGTTGACACTGGCTAAAAAACTTAAATAAGAATGACGTTTCGGCTACAACTGTAGCCTTCTTCAGCAAAATATCTTCTTAAACATAAACACTTTTTCTATAAAAACTTCTTAGCGATTTGGTCACCACCACGGATAACTTTAAGTTTAGTTTTGACAGTTGATGAGAAGTTATTTTTCAAAGAAGTGGTGAGTTAAGTTATGAGTCAGTCCGTGGTTTTTCGCCTAAGAATGAAATTTGGGTCAGAATTGGGATAGTTGGTAGGGTACCGGGTGGGGTTAGAGTTTATGGTGCTTTTTTCTTGTGAAGAGTAAACATTTTGACTCAAAACCCGTTGACTTGCAAGTCACGACTCATAGACTCGTTAGCCATGATTCATGAAACTCGTGAGTCGTGACTCATTAAAACTTCAACCTGTAGTGGAATGAGCGCTGTCTGTAGGTCCAATCCTAGTATTCTTTTCTTATCCAAAGTCCACTCCAGACTTTTCCAAGGAAAAACTTGTTATATTCAGAAATACAGATCATCTTGTCTCGAGAATATTAGTTAGAAACTTAGCGCTGGATTAGAATTGGGTAAAGTGTTAAACTTGAATGTTAAGATTATCTTTTGTTTAACCCTTTCACTCCCAATTAGTTATCAATACTGAATTTCTCCTTACATAACAAATTTAAAACAAGACATTTTGTAATAAGAAAGTGAGAATTGATCAAACAAAGCAAACTTCTGATGATTAGAAACGAAATTCTCTCGAACTTGTTCGATGAAAAGTATGGGCTCAAGTTGGGAGAACTTAATAATTCAGCTGGGTGTGAAAGGGTTAACTCATGTAAAATTGCGTGCTAAAAAGTACGTTTGTACACAGAGCGCTTTGGGGTGAAAGATTTATATACCACACGTTAAACCCTTTCAGCAGACTGAACTGACTTTATATCTATGTAGCTAACAACTGTCTCCGAAAGGAAGGTAAATAAAGATTCAAAGCACTAAACACCGTTCTTGACGGGAATAGTTGTTTTTAAACAACTTAAAAGTATTTACCAGAATAATTGGATATAAATGCACTATTTTTTCAAAGAAATAAATCTTTTTCTATTTTTTTCACGCATGCTTCCTGATTTTTTAAACAGTACTTTCGTGTACTTTCAGTAACTTTTGAAAGAAGGTAAGATATCTTATTAAACATAAAAACCTAAATTTTGTTGTCATCTTCGTATTTGCTGGAATAGCTTCTTCGTTTAAAAGAAAATATTGTCTGTTACTGGTCGGAAACTTGCGGCTAAAAAGAGGAATCGAAACCGCCCTGAAATTTACATTTTAAGTGAAATAATGTTCCAGTGTGGGCATCTCGTGCCGCAGATATAAGAAGCAAATCATATATCGAGTCTTAATGTTATTGAGCACAATTTCGTTTTATGTTAACGATTCTAAACATAGTTCTCAAATATGATCGTAAAAGCACCAACGAAATTAAGCATTTCAGATATATACATTTTCGTATATCTGAAATGCTTAATAGTTCTCAAAGCAATACACCTTTTAGTACCAGTTTTTTAAACTAAATGTTGTACATGAAGTTGGACTCTATTCCTCTCTTAATCCAAGAGGCTCCGCTGTAGCCTTGCCTTGTGCCTGATCTGCATGATATCTTTATACAACCAATATGTACAATTTTAGAATAGTAAAACTAATTGTAACGAATACAAATATAACTTTATAAATAGCAGATTTCCTGTGATATTGGTGGTCTTAATGGTACAGGGCGAAAAATTTGAATTTGATTAGCTCAAATCTCTCACCATCCCATTTTTCACAGTCTCTTAAAGTGCATATAACACAAAGTTTTTTTCGGTGTTTTCTTACATTTAATACTTGAAAAAGACAAGTTTGATATTCTAAGTCCTTAAAAAAACTCTAACAACGGTTCTTTGCGTCTTGAAAACAATCTTGAAGTAAAAATTTGTCCGGAGTCTGTGTTTCAAATATGACATCGCATTGTTTGCAACTTGCATTCTTATAATATGCCATCAGTATAGCTGGTATTTTGACAGTTTTCTTTATTCGGCGCTCTGGCCAATCAAATTCTTCTACTACGTTGGTTCGTTTTACTTTCCATCGCTGTTTTTTTTATTTCTTCAAGGAAAAGTTGCAAACAATGTGACGTCACAGGCAGAGGCCACGCATTATTTTGGTCGCGCAGAAGGCGGACACTTTTTATTTGAAAATCATCATTTTCAGCACGTAATAAAACAACGAGAAACGATTTGTGGCAGGAAATAACTTCAGTTTATATTTAAAAATGCATTAAAGTTTATGAAACTTCGAAAAGAATCTCCATGTCATATACACTTTAAGACTGCCGGCTCAGTATTAGCACAAACATGTGCAAACTATGGGGAAATGAACCCTATATAAAATGGAGAAAAAGAAAATTTAATGGAAAGCCAAACACAACTAATACAGGAGGTTATCAGTAATAACATAAAGCAAGTTCATGCTAAACAGAACTTTTGTTATGAGAATGTATTAACCCTCTAACAATTAGAGAATGGGGAGTTAATCATTAACCCTTTTAATCCTAGATTAATTTTCAAATTCTCCCAACTTGTTTTTATGCTTACTATTGAACAAGTTTGATAGAATTTTACTCTTAATCTTCTGTGGGTTGCTTTACTTGATCAACTCTCAGTTTCTTATTGCCAAATGTTTAATTTTGTATGTGTCATGTTAGAAGAAGTTGGGTATTGATAACCGACAGGTACTGAAAGGGTTATTATGAGTAGCTTTATTACTTAGTGTTGATATAATTCAATTAAAATTACAGTTTAATACATTTTAAAGGCTGAAACTTATCCATTGAATCAGCGAGTGCTTGTCAAGAATTTTGTTCTGGATATTTGGCTTCATTTTTGCCAGATGTTGTTTACTTTGTGACAGGCGTTTTGGTTTCTAACATCACTGAGAGAGAATGCCACACAAATTAATAACACAATGTCTCCTCAGACTTTGCCTTGATTAAAGGCGTGTTCACACTAGAGACGCAAATGGAAGCGCAGATGCAAGTGCAAGGACATTCACACTAGCGACGCAAGTGATGCAAGCTACGCAGTCATCTGTGTCTGGGTTTCTGTCATCCCATTGACACAATTTTATGAAGCAAGAGCAAACGCAAGCGCAAGGTGTACAGAAGAAAAAGTAAGTTCTCCTTTTTCTTGCGTCTACGTAACGAGGACGGCGACGCTGACACAACGGCAAAGAACAATAGTAAATACAATAACTGCACGTTGGAATGCACCGAAAGGAGCACGTGCACCGAGTTGTCGTTAAAATTAGAACGTGAAGACACCTTTTTTAGAGTTGTCAAGACAATGTAACAGCAAAAACTTTCTTTGTATTTGTTTTGCTTTAATATGGAGAAACGTTAAATCGCTCTTCTATACACAAAGCGAAAAGCAAAGAATTTAAACTTTATTAACCCGAGCAAAGAAAGAATAAACCAAAAAGATGATTTTTCGGAGTCGTCATTCACGCCCCTGTCCTCGATGCGTAAGGTCCCTTCGGAGATGGAATAGTTTTAAGAGTTGCTCTTTACAGTTACAACATTGCCATTGTCAATGCACTTTCATTTTTTACGGTTGACATGTATTTGTACATTTGGCAGAACGGGTTTGTATGCCAACTATGAGGAGAAGTTTTACTGTTGCCCATGATGTCCATGTATGCATCCTCGATAACTCCTGCTCCAAACGATTAGATTTTAATGATAAACCTGAATAAAAAGTATACAAATATATACATTAATCTCTTTTGTGTTATTGAGCGTGTACCAAACACGAAACATTTGAAACAAAAAAATATATATTTGAAGGCTTGTTCAAGTGTACGTTATTAAACACAGTTTGAGTTTACCAACAGACCATTTTACATGTCCTAAAAGGTAACCAAGCTTCTACATGAAACTGAGGCTTAGGGTGACCTGACACAGAGAAGTGGAAATAATTATCATAAGAAAGAATTTTCACTTCTCTAACTGTGCCAGATCACCCTAGCCTCAGTTTCATGTAGAAGCTTGGTTACCTTTCAGGAACTGTAAAATGGTCTATTCCAGAAACCCCACAACAGGATGGGCCGCAGGGCCAATGGCCTTCCCACTTTTTTTCAAAATTTTATTTCAAAGAAGAACTGAACCCTAAAATGAAAAGTATAGGTGTGGTAGTATAATTCTAAAAGGTTTATTTAAGCTGTTAGCGGAGCAGTCCGTAAATTTTAATGTTTTGTAACGAATAGGTGAAATTTAATGTGCGGCTCAATATGTGATGTCAGCGGTTGTTTATGAGGTAAATAGGTTACGACAATAGCATGATCTTAGAAAACAAGAAAAAAAGATTGCGCAGCTTTTGGCAAGCTGAAAGCAACTTTGCGATACACAAATTGTCCGAAAAATATCAAAATTTCGCTGTATAAGTTTAAAGGCTACTCATTCAATAAGCCAACTCTATTAGAGGCTGGGTTGCTTGTGGTTGCGGGAGCATCGGAGGAACTTGAGTAATCGTTTGTTTGATATCCCTTTTAATGTTCTAATTGTAAAGGGAAGCGTCTTGATAGAATATATCTAAAAAAATCTTTGATAATGGAATTATGATTTCTTGACTGAATACTTGTAAAGTAATGAATTCGAAATTTCAAAAAGCCTGAGTTAAAAGTGTAAGTAACTCATTGTATATAAAAAAGTATTTTACCTAGCTCTCACTTGAACCGTTCACTTCCTGAATGCTAGCATGTGCTAAAATTTGGACTATAATTTGGGCTTTGTGCTTTGGACGCTGGACTTTGGATTTTTATCTTATCCATTTTCCAATAATCAAAAATGACTAAATTTACATTTATTTCTATATTCATCTTCACTTTTATTCATTTATAACTTTCTCTTATTGTTTATAAAAAGTTAAAATACAGTGGAACCCCGGTATACGACCACCTCTTTATTACGACCACTTTTTTGTGGCTCGAACAAGACAAAAGCCCACACGTTTCTTATTTGAAAACCACGTTAATACTACCAAATTTCTATGGCCCGAACGTGGTCGTATTAACGGGGTTCCACTATAGTTCGTTTCATAGGCCCTGTCCACACTACGCCGTTTTCAAACGAACACGGAACTGTTTTGTTCGATTCGCGACCACACTTATCGTCTTCGCACTTATCGTCTATTTTTTCCTTAATTAAAACCTGGGGAACTCGGTTTTGGCCTGTGTATGTCATGACACGTAAACGTTAGTCACGTGACAGCCCGCATCGTTTTTCAAATCATTTCATCCGACGAGCGCCAGTTCAAGGTGAAAACAACCGAAGTAATGCCATTTTTTGGGCATTTTTGTCAAATCTCGGGTGCCTGAGCTGAGAAGGCTTAAATCTTACCAGTATCGAAGAAGTGCTTTTTGGCACTGTGATCATATCAAAATCAGCCAGTTTGCTTGGTTCGAGCACTGGCTGCTCGCTGTATCACGGAAAAGGGGCCCCACGAGTGTTTGCCTTAGTCCCAGCCATCTGTATTTTCCATTTCTCTTAGTTTTTTGGAAAGATTTAAAAATCTTGAGAGTTTTCGGTGCAAATGTTTGGTTGGTTGGAGACTTTCATTTGTGGGCACTGGTGTTTCCCTATGCAAAATATTCCGGGTTTCCCATAATGCGGTGGTGCATATTTGTGTTCTATGGCTGATCGACTGCATATGCCAGCAACAAATGGGTTATTTCAGCTCGGGGTTTTCAGCCTGTCAATAAAAATTCCATTTTACTGTAGACGAACAATTGTTTTATAATGTATTTTATGTTAATGGAAAGTTGAAAGTAAAATAAAAAAGTTTGGACAGCTTGTGTTTTTGCTTATGAGTCAATTCATAAATATAAGAAATCTGAGTGCAATCCATCCTGTTTAGTCTCAAATCTTGGGTTATTTCATATTTTTCCTCTCTCTTTTGATGTGTCACAAACCCTTCTCAACTGTTGTTTCTTGAAAAAGTGTTGAAATTAAACTCTAGCATTTTTTTATTTACCCCTTATACTTTTGAGCTTAAGCATCTAAGCAAAAATGCTTCATTGCAAACACTCTTCCACTCTGTTATTTTAAATTTGCCTATTATATTGTGCCTGAATATTATGTAGGGCAAACCTATTTTGGAATAAACCCAAATCGAAGTAACTCTGCTGCTTTATTTTAGTGTAGCAGGGAGAGATTAAAGAAAAAAATCTTGTTTTTTGTAAATTTTAGATTTAAATATTTGTCTCTCAGCAATTACTTAAAATAAATTAAGATCCTCTGCTTACCCCAGAGACATTTATACTGGCCATCTGCAAAAAATATTTTTAGGTCATTCAGATTTGTTGTTTTGCTCATTTTTTTATCAAGGAGGGGGTGCTCTTCAGCAGTTTATTCCAGCTGGCTTCGTTACCATGGTAACAAGATACTCAAACATGTAGTTACTGGTCATGTTTAGTAGTCATATGTTGAAACATGCCATAAATTCATTGAAAAGTTTGTATCTGAAGAAAAAGTTTTTTCAGGAATACTCCCGCCTTAACACTGTACTTATACTCTCGCAAAATAGGAATTCCAAGTAGGTGCTAAAAACATGTTTTACAACACTCTTACTTTTTTGACATTTGATTACCACACACGCAAAAAATAATATATATTAATAAAAATAAACGGGGATTCTACTGTAAAATATTTTGATGACCTGACAATGTAATATAGAACTAAAACCGGCTCATCAAGACAGTTTTTATGTCAGGTATGTTAAGAACTTGGGACAATCTTCCGCCCTACCGTATTATTTTAAATCATCTCTGTTAAAATACTATTGTTATCTAACTGTCAATATTTACGATTAAAACCAACTACAATCTTGGTGTAAAGTGCCAAATTCTGATCGCGTTAACGTTTCTAAACTCGTGTTTGCTAGTTTTTGTAGAATTTTTCTTTTATTAATTTAAATTTATCAACATTTCCAGTGTGGCTTCTTGTACAACAAGTTTCTTACTCCCAGATTGCTCTTGGAAGAGGCTTCTTACAAGTACAACTCAACAGGTTTTACAGTGACAGACACGGAACTGCTTTTGAACGCAAAAATTAATCTTGGCTTATTGCTTAGGATTCCTCTTGTGGAACCAGGTATTGTGTTGTGGTTCTATGGTGACACTTATAGATCATAATCATAGCCAAATGGACAGATTGACTCTTCGCTGTCACATTCACAGGGACAATTGTCCAATGACAGTGTCACATCGAGTCACAAACAGCGGCAGTCTCGCTCACGATCACAAGCAAAATCACAGTCACTGTCATATTCACAACGAAAATGGTCACAAGGATAGTGACAGATCGAGTCGCAAGAAGCTGCAGTCACGCAAAACTTTCATCCCATGGGTAAAACCGCTGATTCTAATTCCTCATTCATTTATTCATTCTCCATTCTAGGTTTTAGTAAGGTTCATGAGTAATTTGCGCTAGCAATGAAAACAATGCAGTAATGATTATCTAGCTTATAACTCGATAGCAATATTTGAATATAAGATATGGGAAAACAGAACTACAAACACCTTGTTTATTTAACGTAAAGGAGTTGCTTTTCTACTCATTAGTCACAGAAAAAGCTGTTAATCACTAAAATGGTTTGAACTACGTGACAAGAAACTATAAAACGTCTGGAATGAACAGTTTATGTTTATATCAAAATTTGCACAATTGAGTTTACTTCTTCTTTTAGGTGTGTTGTCACCTCAAGCACCGCTGACCGTAAAAATTGTTGTTGCCCAAAATACTGATATTGGAAACAGTGAAGACAGCGATATCGCGTAAGTAGTTTCCATTTAGCTCAATCGTAAGCGTAGAACGTAATAAATGTAGTGAGGCAGTCTATTAGCAGAAATTTTGATCTGATAACTTCCTCTGTTTTTAAGTTTTATATTGCAAGATATAATCGACGAATGACAGAAACAAGTCCACTTTTGCTACAGAACATAAACGTTAATATTTTACTCCGTTGTATATATGTGACATAAAAATTGAAAACAAAAGTATGTATTCTTGTGGTAATTACTTGTTTTCGTTTAGAAACATTCGGGGTCTTTTAATTTTTGTCGGAGGAGTTCTTTACCTCTTGCTCAACAAACCTTAGCACTGAAAATGGTCCCAGGTATCCTTTAAAAAACGCAGCCAAGTAATTGCCCCAAGAAAGTTTGTTTTTAAATATTATTTCAGGTGGAGTTCATGCTTAGGGTAACCAGAGCTATGTATTAGAATACTTTAGTAAAAAGATACTTTAAAAGATTGATTGAGTATTACTTAACTATAATATCCCGTACCGAAATATCAAATGATATCAATGACTTCTACTTTTTTACCATTATTGTAGTAAGGTAAATGCAAGTTTTGAGTTCGATTATTTGCTGATCACACGCTAAGCTGATGTTTGATTATGCTAAAAGCGAAGGGCCTGGCTCCTATAGTGTATGCTCTTCAGACAATGCGATTAAAATTTGAACTAATTTATTTGAATTTCAATGATATACTTTAACCGCTGTGAAGTTAAAATTTCAAATTCCTGTACGCCATTGGACCTCGAAAAAGGTATTCTTTTGATCTATGCATG
>JAOTRI020131805.1:7500-11367 GCA_028564885.2 Zoanthus sanctaehelenae
ACATTTGCTCCAGAAAAATACCGGTTCTGAAAAAGCAATCAGCTTGGCATATGTTCAAGACCTGTAGTAGTTTGCACGGGACCATATGGAAGTGTTCTTGCCCTTGATTATGATTTCGATAGAGCCATGCGTCTGCTTCAACCAGCTGGTGTGTGTATCGAGAAGCAAGGGTTGAAAGATGCACCGCAGAGCGTGGTTCGGGAGCAATCTCTTTTTTCGATTTTGAGAAACGTATACATGTTGATTTGAAATCGTTAAAAAGAAACCGGACCTGATCAATCATCTTCAGCGCTTTGGCATTATTATCGATGGAAACGTTCCAGTGTTAAGAGAGAGGCTGAAGCAGCATTTAGAACAAATTGCGAATAAGTTACATCGATTTGCTAGACTAGGTACCAGTTGAACCTCCTTTTCGTAAGCCGTCGGCGATTTGTAGTGCCGGTTTTGCTCTGGAGTGATAATGAAAGCAAAGCAAAATAATATTTAGATTTTTATGGTGTCACTTTCTGTGGAACAGCAACAGAGTTACTAGAGTATCCTGCCAATGTGACAAGAGTGTCATCCATGGCTGTTTTGGGTCATTTGGCGTACTTTGCAGGAACATCTAGCAGTTCAAGCTGAGGAACTCTGGTTAGGTTTAAATTAGAAACAGGATAGGTGGAAAAGGCTTTCTTAAGATTCGAGGCAGCAAGTTGTCGATGTTACAAGAATCGTACTGTTTAGGAGCACTATCGTTTTCTCTGATCAAAAAGCTCGGCAGGTGAAGCAGTTTGATCCAACTCAAAACTCTGTGACTACTTTGCTAGGTAGCGGAAGAGAAGCACACACGAATCTTGCAGTTTTGTTCAAGTGCAGGGCATTTGCTCTATTGCAAAGTCTCTTGATGTGACCGATGTTGCTGCTGGCAAAATCAAGGTTGTGTCAGGCCTTTTAGGAACGGTTTCATTTTTAGAAGTAGATAAATGTAATAGGAATGCGTTCGGTGTGTAGATAAAACCTGTTATAAGTATCAATTTGTTATCACTTGGCAAGCTCCAATTATTTGGAATGATATTCCATTAACTGTGCGCAATAACCTCATAGTGAGTAATTTTAAAAAAAACTTAGACTATATTTTTCTGAAGTAGTTATTTAGCGTGCGTATTAATCGAGCTGTATTAATCTATACACATTATGTGACTAAACTAGGTGTATTTGTTTGTTTGTGTTTGTATTTGTTTGTGTTGCTTATTGAAATTTTTAGCTGTTTAAATAATTGAAAATTTGTATTGTAATTATTTTAGTTAAGCCCTCTTTTACTTCTGTAAATTTTTCTAGTCCTTATTTTGCTGACTTAGGCCATTTAAGCCCCCGGCTTTGGGAGTTCATAAATGTAATTCTTCAATAAGCGATCAATAAACATCAATGTTCGATGTTTAAATATATAGAAAGAAATAAGAGAAAAATAATATGTATAGCCCTCCGCGGGAATCAAACCCCACATCTTCGGTTTACTACTCCGACGTGTTAATTATTACACCACAAGTACCAACTACGCTGGCAACGCAGCCGGACAACTTTATGTAGATGGTAACTGTAGGGATTCCCAGGGCGATATTTTTCTCTATTGGTTGAGAAAATAGGTCCTCAGACTCATCGTCATTGTCTACGTCCTCATATTCTGAGTCTCCTTCGTATTCAACATTGTTCATTGCAGTGCGTTCAAAAATGTTGTGAAGAATTTTCACTGAAACGCCCTTCAGGGGAGTGTACAATAAAACTCAGTTCAAGACCTTTGAACGCAAAGGCGTACGACAATAACTCGAAAGCCTAATTAGAAATTTAACTCGAAATCCTAACTGGTAAATAGGTAACCTTTATCATTATATTTTTGCCAAATCCGGACGCTAGACATAAATTTCATTTATTACTAGGTCTAGGCGTCCATGTTCAATAGTCCCCTAGAGCAGCAAAAAATGCTTTTTTCTTTTCCAAATAAATGAGTCTTTATTTGGCCTGAGTCAAAGCGGCTTTAATTATATTAAAACAATTTGACCCCCCGGTTTCATTTTTATGCCTAATGCAAAAAATACTAATTTGTTCGTCCTTTAAATCTGACTGTTAATTGTTTATGAGTAAATTAAGTATGCACAAAATTTTAAAAATAATTGAAATTGTTTATAGGCAATCTTTAAACTAGAGAAAATAAATGTAATCTGAAATGTTTTGCTTCCAAAGTTATAAAAAATTCGTTTAATGCAACTTCAAAACAAAACAAAAGGAATTCAACTGGTAATTGCTTTGGTTTCTTTAACTTATTTAAACGCAATGTTTCGTTATGTGGTATGTTTAGCGGGGTTTTCCAAACAGCAAGAAATTGGTAACCCATCTGATTTAGGTCTATTCTCAAAGATGTTGGATGCGTAACTAGGATTAATCATAATTTAAAAAATAAACATTCTCTGGTTTAAAATACTTTATTTACGAGCTTTCGACTGCCAAACTGCAGCCTTCGACGTGTATAGCGCATATATGGATAGTATAAATAATGGTATATGCCTATTTCAAACAAACAAAGGATGGAAGTGTATGTATTGGGAAGTGTATATATATACGCCACGTTTATGTCCTTTGTTTGAAATAGGTATACATTATATATACTATCCATATAATTTTATGCACTAGCCTTGGTCAAAAGAGTAAGCTCAGTTTTTTTAAAACACCGTGCCCCTTAAAGTTTCTTTTTAGCTCTCAAAATATTTTGATTTCTCAAGAGAATACTTCTCATAACGAGAATCATGCGCTCTTCTTCTAGTTGTTTTTGAAAACAAGTTTATTTTGTAAAAAAAAGTAATTTTTTTTTGGAAAAAAATGTGTACGTAAGGCTAGACGCTTTTTTAAAATATAAACAAAGTTTTTAAGAACACCCGGGTTGAGATTTTCTCAAAAATTATGTGAAAGCTTAAAATAATTACGGCTGAAAATGAACTAATATCATCAGACAAATTCAAGAATCTCATTATATGCTTGCACACAGATCCAGATGTTCATGTAGGTATACACCCTTTTTTATAAGAACAATTAAATTTGTAAGAAAAACGAGGTTCGAATTTGCCAAAATTTAAGAACAATTCAAAAACAATCTCAGGCTGGGGCTCCGAATTACGAACGTAGTGACTTCACTAAAATTATTTCACAATTAAGGCTTTAAGCATTAGAGCACAACTTTCTATGACTTTATCGGTGAAATAGAGCACGCGTGATTTTGGGAGAGACACGAGAACGAAGTAAAATCACGAGCAGCAGGCAAGTGATTTTACAACGTTTCGAGTGTCTCTTTAAACATCACAAGTGCTCTATTTCGCCTAAAAGACATAAAAAGTTGTGCTCTAATGGTTTTATGATATAGCAAAACATGCGGCAAAACAAGCAAGCGAAAACCATGACTTTATCGTTGTAATAAAGCATAGATTTGATCCAATTAGAGCGCGCGTTATTTCGTAGCTATATTATAATTTTCAATAGAACTACAGGTCACCACAGTGTGGTTTTATCAATTTTGACTCGTCTCTGGTAATAGCTTATTTTACAAAAAAAAATAAAAAACTCGCCCTGCTTGCTCTGTTCAGCTATAGAACCACTTATAAATTTTAAGTTCACACAAGAAGTGTGAGAAAAAATTGCCTGCGGCTCGTTATTCTCTCAGTACTTCTTGCGTGAATTCAAAATTTTTATTCCGTAGTTCTAAACAATCGAGGCATTCCAAAACGATGCGACTCGCATTTTATAATTATCATGAGAAAAATTCTTGTGTTTTATTTAACAAATAAAGAAGCCTAAGCCGTGTTTTAGACTGTGATAAAACACGACGGCTATTTGAGAACACGA
>JAOTRI020131816.1:0-11367 GCA_028564885.2 Zoanthus sanctaehelenae
CCGCTTAACACTACAGAAACCGGAGATAAGCGCCGGCTCCATGGGCCACGCACTTGGCTCGAAAGGATTTAGCTTTTAGCCTTTTGGGAAAGCGTAGCCATAATGTCATCGAGTAGAAAAAAGTTACGGAAGTGTGAGAGTGTAAACTCACAAAGTTATGGAAGTATGAGAGTGTAAACTTACTTGACCAATCACCAGAGATATCGTTCGGACGTCATATAACTTCGTTTACCCGATGATGCGGACCGGACCGAAATATTATTATATCTGAATTCCTTTTAAATTTCTCTCGGTATATAATGTTCGAATTATATAAACATTTGACTTAATATTCGCGAAGAAACCACTTTTTTCCTTTGACTGTCCACACTTTTAAAATAAGCGTCTTAGCCGTTGTTGATCAACTTACGGAATTTCTCATTTCTTATAACGTTTCTTTCCCAAAAGCAGACAAGAAAACAATTAAAAAAGAAATTAATGGTTTCATTTATGAATAAAATTTAAATTTATAAAATTTTACTTTACTTTGTGAATGAAAGCGATTTCAAAAGTTTATAAGATGCAGAATGTGAACGTTAAAATAGACGTTAGTTGGCCGTTTCCGGTTAAAGTAACATTACTTTATAAAAACAGTTGAGAAAAAGTTTAGTTGTATAGCCGACGCATTACAAATAATACTATATCTGAATTCTTCTTAAATTTCTCTTGCTACATCATGTTCGAATTATAACACTTGACCTAATATTCGATAAGAAGTATTTTTTTCCCTTTCACTGTTGGACTTAAGCGTGTTAACCGTTGCTCATCATCTTCCGGAATTCCTTATTGCATAACTTATGAAATCGTTTCTTTTTTCAAAAGCAGAGAAGAAAACATAAAGGAAATTAATTGGTTTAATTTATGAAGAATTTAACATTTATAGAATTTTACTTTACTTTGTAAAAGAAAGCATTTTTAAAAGTTTATAACAAGAGTTATAACGCGACGCATAAAATAGACATTAGTTGGCCGTTTCCGCTTAAAGTAACATAAGTTAAACATTTAAAATAGTTTATTTCTATTACAGACGCATTAGAAATATTATTATATCTGAATTCCTCTTAAAGTTCTCTTGTTATTTTTAATGTTTGAATTATAACAATTGACTTAATATTCGAGAAGAAACAATTTTTTTCCTTTGACTGTGGACACTAAAAGCGTCTTTAAGTTTAAGGTCATTCACGTGGCCTGATTGTTGTGGTTAACACAACAATATAAATAAAAATCTCCAGTTCGCATGGTGACATAATGCGGTCAATTTACTGTTCTGACCTCGAAAAAAGAATGTTCTTGACTTATTTGACGTTGAAAATTGCACACTCTAAGTTGACTCCTACTAAATCACGAAACGTTGTCTTGTGTGGCAGTAGACACATGCGCTTTACAAGCGCCTATTTTTCTTTCTGAAATGAATGAATAAATTTACGATAAACGATGGTTGACAAAAATAGCTTGATGGGCTGTATTTTAACTCAACTTTAAACGACATTATCTCAGTCATTACTGTATACAAATGCTCGTGGTATATACCAAAATGTAAGTTAAATATTACTTAACAAAATGATAATTGTTTACGACTAAAAGTTCTTTTACTTTTTAATCTAGAGTGAATCGAAGAGAAGTACTTTTTTCTGGGCCACCCGGTATTTTATACAAAGATAAATTAGAAAAAAAAGTTGACCTCGCTACGCTGAAACATCTGTTTTCTTTTTCGAGCGAAAAAAAAACATTTTAAAAACGCAGGTGTTGAACTGTTTAATATAGTCATAAGGTTACAAAGGGTATTAGCCGATCCATTCAGTACTTGATTTGTCAATAGCTATTTAAACTTAACAAGGATGCCGGTTTGGCAAGCAGGGCTACAAAGAAGAAGGTCAAAACAGCGTAAACCATAATTATGCATCTAGCCAGTAAAAAAGTATTAAATCATCGATCCCTCCACATATCACTTGATCGTTTATTTGAGGAGAAGTAAATATTGCTGTTATAAATCCATTTTTCATACCAGGTTAAAAGGGCAGAATTCAGTTGCCTTGTACAAATTATTTTAAAAGTGCAGTTCGTCAATCACATTATTCACATATTTGTAACTGATATATCACCAAACTTCACAAAAATCATAACTCGTGTTTCCACTCAACGGACTTGCATTTCTCCGCGTCGTCTAAATATATAATGAAAATGTAAAAACGATTCAAGTGACTTTGAACAATAATAAAGTCACAGTGCGCGTTATTATTAGACAATTGGGTATCGTTTCTTCTATCTTTAAACTACGAACACTTTTGGGCGTCTTCTAAAGTATTTTATTTATTTATTCGCAAAGGTATATAACTCGGTTTACAAGTTGTTTCCTACAATATACATACCATACTATAAACGCATTATACATATCAAATGTCTAAAAAAAGTCTAACTTCTATAACAAGCAATCATTCATATTTTAGTTAACAAATTATACAACTTCAGTAACTTATAAAAATGTTGCCGTCATTGTAGATATTAATTTATCAGCCATTGAGATTATATATGAAAATAAGGATTTTCTATTAAGAAATTGAATTTCGGGTTTACCTTTTGTATGTAATTAGTTCTTAGCTTCTGAAATTCGTGATGAGGTCACATCATGCAGCAGTGAAATTCATCACCTATTTCACCGAGGTTGCAGAGAGTACACAAACGATTCTGCTTTGGAGTGTTTGAATATCTTCCAATTTCAACAGGAAGATTTTGGGCAGAATGTCGTAATTTGTTAACTGCGATCTTTTGTTCAATATTTGTGATAAGTAAGTTTTAAGTAAGTTAACTTAGGATGCTCTATCCGCTTCCTGCGTGCTTTACAACAGAACAGATCACAGGCGAGGCTTCTTTATTTGTTAAATATGTAAATTATAGATCGCACAAAAATGAAAAAACTTTCTAACGTTTCAGACGTTAGTCCTTCGTCAGATTAAAACACGTTAATCGTTATAGTGACCTCCGAAGATTACATTGTGTTACTCGTAGCAATGAAATGGCGACTTGAAATAACGGAAAATCAAAGGTATAATGTGGTATAAGCTCGTGGAGTAAGTAAGATTCTGTGTCAGGGAGGTGTTGTATCTTGAATGTTGTTCAAACACATGCGCTGGTTTGCCGAAGTCATGAACCGAACAACGAAATATCACGTGACACAGGGGTCGGGACAACGCGTAGGGTACCCGATGGGGTAGGCAATGGGGTACCCCATGGGGAAGGTCATGGGGTACCCTATTTTTTAGTTTACGTTCTAAAAACAGTCAAATACTAAAGCAACATAAAGAACAACACAAACAAACACATCACTGGCCATGAATAGAAGACATAAACAACCTTGTCAATCAAACTATGGTGACGTTACTGATCGTGACTACTGATTTTGTATAAACATAGAAACATCTTGCTTGACACACCTGTTATTGACACACGTCAATCTATGACGTCATTAGTCACAATGTATGGAGGATTTTACGTCGTACATAACTTCGCGCCATTACAAGTAACATGTCAAGAAAGACAGCGGCAAAATAAAAATGGCAAAAGCAAAAGGTAAGTAACTGAGAGTTTTTCAATGAATTTTACCGCATTCGTACAACTATGAAAAGACTATTCTTTAATGTTTTGACATGTGGTTTTGCCATACACAAAGCGCAAGATTTTTGTCATCGTTAGTTCGAGTGAAGAAGGTAAGCAGAAATAATTGCTGATTCAGTTGTTCTAATTTCGAAATTACGAAACAGACTTAATTCAGGCGTATTTTAGAACTAACCTGTTGTAACCTAAAATCATATAGATTCCACAATTAATAGCACACCAATGCAGCTCAAACATTTGCTGATGAGTTAATATTATTTGATCTGCCTGTCATATGCGAGTAAATTCAAAGAATAACATTTGTAATTTCGCTTTTCTCATCAAAAAACACTTTTGTTTGTACTTTTACTTCCATGCGATTTAGGTATCTTTAAAAGCGTCTTTTAAATGCAAAGTTATCAAAAGAAATTAGTTTGCAAAAGACCAAATGCATGCAGCTAAATGTTTATATTTATAAATGTTGTTTTAGCTAAGCAGTTTCCTATATTGTAATCCATTCAGTTAAATATGAATATAAATTAACTCAGAAACATTTGGACGTTGTTGAGGCTAAGGAGCTACTTTCTAACTTTTTGCTGTTTTTCAATAATGTTTGAATGGATAAACTGGACCATAGATTTTGGAACTCAGTTAACGAATGAAAGATTTCTGTTATTTTAATATTGCAGATAGCTAGACATGAATTGTTCATTAAATTATATAAAATATAGACAATAGTATGTGGATTCATTCTGGCTTACACTTTTTTAATACGGGAAACAACCTTGCCACAAAGTTTTCTTTTGGCATCTTTGTTACTCTTCTAACCACTATATTAACTGGTACTTTTATAAGCAGCAGAAAGGTTTCGGTTTGGCAACTTAACAAACTGCCTTAGAAAAGGACTGGATGGTCGTAGTTAGTGCAATAGGTACAATCTCTCTTTAGAAACTACAATGTTCCCAGTTAAAGCCTCGGCTTTTCCGATATTTGAATATTTATAAGTCCTTTTCCACCTCAGCGTATTCAGCTTTCCATTCTTCCGGTTAAACGGCTACCAGTGTCCCGCTGCTGGGAGTTATTCCTGTCATGGGTTTGTGTATCGTCCAGGGAGAGTCAGCCTGCACGGATGGCGAGTTAGCACTTCGTGAAGCATTGGGACATGAGTTTGAGAGGTCTGTCTCGTTCTTGTGCAAACTGCATGCGAAACAAAACATAAAAGTAAAATGCTCCAAGCTGCACATTTCAAAACCGGCCACAGAGGTTATCGTAAATGACATATTTGGATCCGAAGGCCTTGACCACGCGTCAGAGAATACTGGGCGAAAGTTGACGATTTAAAGCAGAAGTGGGATACCTTGAAACAGAAGGATAGACAAGATCCACAGTTTGCAACTTATTTTGTGAGACAAAAAGGCAATCAAGTACGGAAACATTTGTCAGCAAATGTATCCAGAGAATCCGGGTTTGGTGATCAGGTTCAGTGCAACAATGTATGTGAGTCTGTAAATGTTGTCATGAAGCGTTGGCAGAATTTCGAGGCGAAAGACATGAGCACATTTGTGCATGGATGATATACAGGAACTTGTTGACAAACAACGAAGTGATGTAAACAGGGTCTTTCTGGAATTTCATAGTCCATACGTTGTACCAGAAGAATTTCAAAACCATGTAAAACCTACAGCTTTTTTAGATGCCACGCCGGAGGAGCGTAAAACTATCGTAAATTCCGTAATAGTCCTTGTTGATCCCACACGATATAAGGAAGTACTCCGTTACCGCACAAAACCAGGCCTTCCTAAGGCGCGCTGAATACACCTGCTTCTAGTGTTAGTAGTGTGAACAATGATTTTGCAGATTCTAATAACATGGTGGAAGAATCCGTCCTTGGTGTACAGATTGCTACAAAACTGGAGTGCTTGGAGATTCTACTGGATACTTTTACAAAGAAAGATGTGGAAGCGTTGGCAGATAAGGCTGTTTTTCTCGAAATTGACAATGGTATTCCTACAAGATTTTGTCAGAAGCACCTCAAATTCAAAACCGCTAAAAGAACAGGAGACGGTTTGTCTTATGACAAAGAATGTCTTGGGTTTGCGTCGCGCAAAATTTGTGCGCACAAGGCGGCAGCTGCTGTTTGTTACGATTCGTTTCCTGGTTTAAGAAAAGCCGGCAAGGAAAATAAAGTTTGACGTCTTTGACGACATTCTCCGTCAACAGAGCTGCAGGGAAAAAATCTAGTCAAACAAAAACATACCATACTTAGCTGCTAGCAAAGAGACCCTTGGTGATGCCGCCATTTCAACTTCTGATTTGCGTTTGACAATTCGAAGGGACAAGCCTACGAAACCGTTAGTTGATCCTACAACCAGTACCCCCTTTGAACTTTTAGAAATAAAAGGAAAAATCCGACAATGCTTAGGATAAGATGGCGAACTTAAGAATGGACCGGATCCGTTTGTGAAAACCAACCTAGATGATACAATGTGTCTTCGTCACAAAGCTCATGATTATGTCTGGATTACAACGCAAAACTACTGGAAGAAAACTTTTGACAATAAGCATTTTAATCTGTATCGCAATTGTTTAGTGGGACGAAATCCAAGTTTCAACTTCAAAAGTGTTAGAATGTCAATCCCTTATACATTGAATGCTGCAGAACTTCATTTATTAAGGGAAAGGCTTGAACAAGCATGTTAATCTTTTGCAAATTTGAAAGTGTTTGAATTTATACCATCTCTTCAATGAATGTTCCAGACCTTCAAGGACTTGTTTAACCCCTTAAAGAATAGACATTTTGTCCCTACCATTCGCGAAGGTTTTCTAAAAGTGATACAAATATCTGGTTTCTTGTGCATTGAAAAAGGTTGAGAATTAACAATTAGTCGTCTTAAGCAACATGAAAAACAGTGAATAGTCTAGGTGGCTATATTCGCCGATACTCCCTTCTATTTGTTTTAGTACAATTACTTTGACAATTATTTCAAAAAATAAAATTATTGATCAATTCCCAATTCTTAAACATCAACTAATCTGGCTTTTTCTTTAAAAACTGCAAGTCATCAATGTTGTTACCACCGCGCAGTGATAATAGCGGGATAAAGCAAAGTTCCTAGACAATCATGACGCTCTGTTTTCAATAATCATCATAAAAATTATTCCAATAGAGATTACCCCAATAGATTCAAACAAAAATAGGTTAGTTTTTACATCCAGTTCTCTTTTTATATGCCTGATTTTAATTTTTTCTTTAAAGGCAAATAAAAAATTGGGTTTTTTCGTACGGGAAAATTAAAAATAGAGGCTTCTCGAATGTGAAAAACAGTTTCGAGGAAAAACCCGATACTTGAGGCTTCACGCTAACTTTTCATGTTCATATTTTTAAAATGAGTTCGAAAAAACTAAAATAGAACTCGAAACCGTTGGACCACCAATACTAAAATTGTTTTCAAACAGCTGCTGGTAGTATTTGTATTTGTAGTTGGGATAACTAGGGCTACTTCTGAAGAGACGATTTGTTCTCTGTTCAATGCATTATCAACGAGTTTTTTTTTGTATTATTAAAAAAGGAGCTAAATAAGGAACCATTTTTCGCGTGAACATGGTGTTATCAAAATCCTCAATTGTTCTGCATTCATCTTTGTTCATATCTTGTCAAATCCAAATAGTTTATCATATGTTTTAAAAACGATTTTGTCAATCAAAAATGTGAATCAAAAAGGAAATCATATCTACCAGTTTAAAAATGAAAAAAATTAAATGTTTAATTAACTAATAAATCAAATGAGCCATTTGGCAACAAGTGTTAAGCCATCACTTGTTGTTTAATTGAAATACAAAGCAAACGACCACCCGCACAGATGTAGATTTAAGTTAAACTGAGTGCTCTCAATTTCAAAATGTTTCTATCAAAACTTGTCACCAATCTTTCATTTAACCATTTTTACCTAAAACATTAAATTCAAGCTTGGTAGTGCTGGCTGTCACTAGGCAAAGTCGAATCCCAGACTCCCACAACGCACCGCCAGAAGAAGTTTTTCCCTTAACTCTTCCTCGCTTTGGTACTCTGGTAGTTTTAAAAGGTTGAAACTAAAAATGAAAGAATCAGCAAAAATAGCATCAATTGATATATCTTATCTACAATTGTAGCAGTTTATTGGTATTTGTTCCCCAAAACCTAACGCCAATCAAGAAATCTAGTTGGTATTAGCAAAAACATAAGCACTCAGTTATACTGTTTTTAAGAGTTGCATGCGTTTAATCCTTCTTTTTCTTGAGCGCAAATTCATCATAAGGAAAACCCTCAATTTACAAGAGAACTCTTCATATAGTATAGCAGTTATCGACCAAAATAGTTCAAATTGGTGATCAAAGCATGAAACTTTGGCACATTATTTACGACCCTAAGTGTAATAAATTCTGATATGGGGCCATGTGAAATTAAGCTTTTATCACCAATTTGAACAATTCAGGGTTTTTTTGGTCGATAACAGCAGGACTAATAGTATTGCGGCTATACACAGGTTACTAGCCACTAATTACTTATGATTTTCTCTACCACTTGAAGTCAACTTACCACGTGCTTGCTGTGGGTAACAATCGGGCTGAGTTCTCCATACGGGCAATACAAAACATCTGTGGTCCACTTCCACCGCTCAGCTTGCTAAAACCACCAAGTGGAACACGAGAGCTACAAAGAGGAGCATTAATAGTGGTAACTGCTCAACTAAAACACATTATACTTGTTATATGAACGTGTCCTAAATAAGACTGGAATAACTCGTATAAAACTATTCATAAGAGGAAGTTCTTGTCTTATTTAAAATCTTTATATTACTCTAGTTTTTATTTTTTAAATAAAAACCATTGACATCAATAAACGCAAACTTTGAATCAATTCATGTAAAGGGTAATAACCTTTTTAAAAATGCCTCATGTAATGGTCAATATTTACATTGATTTCGGTTGAAATGCTGCATATCCAGATTATTTGGTAGTCGGTAGCAATTAGAGGAGTACATTGAACTGCAAAACACAAACTGTATAGAAACATCTTTAACACCAGATGGATGACGAAAAATTTTTTTGTAATTGTAAAAACTTGCAAAAAAGGCGCTTTCTTGAAGTTTGGCAAATGAACAAGACAAACCATGCCATAAACCGTGACGATGGACTAAAAGTACCGAGGGAATATTTAAAGCCCGGTTTCCATATTATTGCTCACGTCGCTACCATCGCTATTGTGGTTGAAAAACGTGGTTTTGACACAAATATATTTTTTGAGCGATGCTTGCCGTACGGCTGTTGAAGACCTTGGCTCGAACAACGATAATTTTCATCTATCTTGGTCCAGCAGTTTATCTTAATTAACATATTTGTCTTTATAACTTTTGCTATATTTGTTATAAAGACAGTCGTATTTTTAAACCTCTTCCATAAAGAAAACATCTTTACTTCTCCAAGGGATGTCATTTTTAACCATGTGCGAGGAGTGACAAGTTTTCCTACCGGATGCCTGCAGTGTGCAATGTAATCTGGGAAGCATTTTTGTCCATACCATTGCAACTAAATTTTTAATTGGTTTCCATTAACAAAATACACCGTCGCTACTATTGCCGTTATAGAAATTTTTCTATCTTAGCGATGCTCGTCGCTGGCATCGCTCCTGTCGCTGAAACACGTTTCTCGACGACAGTAGCGATGGTAGCGCCATCAGCGATTATATGGAAACCGGGCTTAAGTGTTGTTTTTAAGGGAAAAAAAATTTACATGTGATCTAACTTTTAGCTTTATAAACCGCGATCATGGACTAAAACCGCTAAGGGAGTTTTATATGTTGTTTTTGGAAATTTACATGTGAACTAACCTTCGGCTGTATATAAACCTCACATAATTATTTTTAAATCAATTCCCTTGAAGAAGGATAGAGTTATATCCCAAACGTTGCGACATTTCTAAATTTGATTCTTAAAAATTTTTAACTCGAGAAACAGCTATTTTCTTTATATCAAATACTAAATTTTTATTCTTCGTCGTTGCACTTGGTCATTGCATCGGCATAACAATAAAATTGTTTGACTTTTGTTAATGCGAAGAAAGGAGGGTGAAGAGAACCCTTTCACTACCGTCTCCACGATTTCCGTCTACACAAATCTCCGTGCACACAATTTTCCGTCACTACACTACTTTCGTCGAAATTTCATGCCCGCACATAAATGAGCTAAAACCGGAATTAAAAATCCCGCTCCTGAATTTTGTTAAGAGTTTCAATTTTTACCGAGCTGAAAGAGACTGCGTGGTACATGTAGCGTAGCAGAAATAAGTGTTCCAATTACAATTATAGTTTTTGCAATTTCAAGAGGAACAAAAGATATAGCGGCCATGTTGGTGAACAAAAACAAAAGAAAACAATTAAAATTCTCTTGTTATGAATTCATCAACATGGCCGCCATGATGTCAAATGAAAACCGACGATAGGAGTTTTTAAGACGTGAACTAAATAAAGACTGCCATAAATTATGTTTCGAGATAAGAGACATTTTATGAAAGAAGCTTCTAAAGACGCAAACGCTTATTTTCATACCACTTACACGAGTAGTTCGTTTCTTATTTCAATAGGTCGGGCCTTCTCTAAAATGTATCTTACTCCCAAGTAAACGGTTTTATTAACCGCTCAGGCTTTCACTAACCTTCCAGTTGCAAACTGCAATAAAGCTACTCGATCTTTCTGTGTAATGGAACGGACAACCATCCAAAACCACTGCAAAGTAAAAACCGGGTAAAAACGTTGTAAATATAAGTGATATAAAAACTCACTGATTTATGAACTGGAGCATCTAATGTAGTGTGAAGAATTTGGGGGATGACCGCCAAACCGTTCCTCCAGACCTAGCGAAGGTCCAACTTGGTTAGACGGTATGGCGATTTTCTATCAAATATTAACTTCAAAATTAATTTCTAAACTTCACTAAATTTACCCAAATTCAAATTTTTCTAAATTTTTCTTTAAAAAATTACATTTAATAAACTTATCTCCTGCCAAAAATCTTATCCGAAGAATCTGAAAACATTTACGAGGCTTCCTTTTTACTCTGTAAAGTGATTATCGTTTTTTTCGATTTTCAAAATAATGACGAAGATATCATCAAAAATGTTACTAAAAGTAGCGAAAAAAACGCTCATATTCTGTCTTTGCAAAACTATCAGGGATTTTAATTTCATACAGTTAGCCATCTTTGCGTGATCTTAGAATGACTTGTTTAGCCGTTAATGTTTGTTTTGATTGACAGCTTTAAAAACGGGGTCATTTAATTTCATTTTAAAATGAACTACAGCTCTGTGAGGAAAACGTATGCTACGACACAAGGGGAATTACCATGCATGTAAGGAACTCGAGGAAAATATAACAAAGCAAACTAAAAACAAAAAGTAGAAGAGAAAATATTCTTAAAACATCAGCAATTGTTGAAGTACTGTATCAGAGCTTTCGGCCTCTATCCAGAAACCTTTATCAATGAAATGATAGATTTAGTGTCCCGTCTCATTAAATGGGGGACAACACGGATCCGTAATAATTGCTGGTGTTTTAAAGTGCATATGAAGGAATTATTTTTTCGCTAGTTCAAAAGTAGGTTATTTCTAGGTTCAACTTCTGAAAAAATTTTTGAAATCTGACTTTTATTTATTTTTTTATAAGCGCTCAAAGTTGCAAATTCTAAGTCTTGGACGAGCAATTCG
>JAOTRI020131827.1:0-11366 GCA_028564885.2 Zoanthus sanctaehelenae
CACAGTTATCAATATCCTCGGCGCATTCATCAACATCTGGTGAAAACATGAAAAGGTTTGACTCCAATACACATCCAATCCTTAATCTTTGATTTAAGAATAATTATTTTTTTAAAGATGGACGAGGTATCAGGTACTCATTCAAAAACTTCCTACGGTACTTGTACGCAAAAAACCCCTTAAGGCGAGATTTAACCTAAAAAATAATGAAATAGAGGTTTTTTGGGGGGGAAGTGGAGGTCCTATAAAAACTCTTTTTTCCTTAATTAAAACCTGGTGGACTGGGTATGGCCTGTGTATGTGATGACACTTAAACATTTGTCACGTGATAGTACTCATCGGTTTTCAAATCAATTTGTGACAAGCGGTTTCAAGGTGAAAACCGCCAAAATAATGCCATTTTTTGGCATTATTGGTAAATCTCGGGTGCCTGAGCTCATCATTAAGGGCTGAAAAGGCCTTTGCCAGTATCGAAGAACTGTTTATTGGCACTGTGGTTATAGCAAAATTAGCCAGTTTGTTTGGTTCGAGCACTGGCTGCTTGCTGTATCATGGAAAAGGGGCCCTACGAGTGCCTTAGCCCCAGCCTGCTGCATTTTGCATTTCTCTTAGTTTTATTGAAAGCTTAAAAAGTCTAAAGAGCTTTTGGTGAAATATGTAAGTTTGGTTGAAGACTTGTGGGCACTGGTGTTTCCCTTTGCAAAATATTCCGGGTTTCCCATGACGCAATGGTGCATATTTGTGTTCTATGGCTGATCGACTGCATATGCTTGCAATAAATGGGTTATTTCAGCTCAGATTTTTCAGGTTTGTCAATGAAAATTCCATTTTAATTTACTGTAGAGGAACAATTATTTTTTTATAATATTTTTATGTTAATGGAAAGTTGAAAGTAAAATAAATATATCTTATTAGACAGTTTAGCATGTAGTATGGCTGGATATTTTTACGAGCCCAAAGGGCGAGTCAAAATACACAGGACAAGTAAAAATATCAGCCATACTACATACTTAACTGTCTAATAAGTGATTTATTATCCAATTTTTTTTCGAGAAAAAATAAAAACAAAATTCTGCGACACGCGCGGTAAAACAAGTTTTCTAGGGTACGAATATTGCTCGAAATATGAAATACGGCTGGATATTTGTACTCGCCTCAGACTCTCTCCTGGTGGTATTTGTACGGTTATTCGTGCAGTTGGATAATAAAAGAGTTTAGACAGCTTGTGTTTTTGGCAAACTTTGTTGTTTTCCACACTCATTATTTGAGTCCATTCATAAATTTAAGAAATCTGAGTGCAATCCATCTCAATTAGCCTCAAATCCTGGGTTACTTCATATTTTTTCTCTCTTTTTTGATGTGTCACAATTCTTTCTCAAGTGTTATTTCCTAAAAAGAATCAACTATCTTTTTATTTATCCTTATAATATTGAGCTTTAGCATCTAAGCAAAAATGCTTCATTGCAAACACTCTTCCACTCTGGAAGGATGGCCATTATGAATATCTTTTGGATGAGCATAGAACTTTCCTTTATTTGAAATACTTGCTGAGAGAAAAATATTTAAAGTTTGTATTTGAAGAAAAAGTTTGTTTAGGTTAAGTCTCGCCTTAACTTTACGAATTTGAAAGCTTTCTAAGGTCAATGTTTGTAATTATGGAATAGTTTTCTCCATTGCTGGTGACATTTCTGAATCAATGCAAATGCGAATTTCAGTCAAAATGGAAAGGGCCTTTAGTATTATCCGATGTTAAAACTTTCCTTAATCCCGGTTTCCATATAATCGCTGGGATCGCTAGGATCACTAAAAAATTGGCGCGCGATCCGAGCAAATATACGGAATCTAAACTTCAGCAATCTCAACGATTCCAGCAATTAGGATCGCCAGGATAGAACAGGGCTCTATCTCAGCGATCGTAGCGATCGAGTCATTAAGAAAATCTAATGGAAACCGCTTTCAGTGATCATACCGATCCCAGCATTAGGTTTCAAATCTTTCTTGTGATTCTTAAAATATATTCAAGCATTCGACTGAATTCTTTTTTTTATTATAGTCAAAGTGTGCTTGGAACAAACGATTACAAAAACAAGTCTACAAAAATGAACTGCTGGAAGAAAGTGGCGGACAAGTTTGATATAAGTTCATGAATATCCGCACTGCTTTTGGTTGATTTTTAAAGAAAGTGAAGTAATTACCATCGGGCTCTGGTAAGAATGCTGTGGCTGTTCCGAAAGAACTTAAAAACTGGCTGGCAGGTTTTATAGCCACTCGCCCTTGCTTTAGCAACTTAAAATCTCAGACTGTAAAAGCCAGTGATGAAGACAGGGACGAGGAGGAAATTACTGTAAAATCCCATGGAGCAAATAAAAGTTATTTGATTGGTCCAGGCCCTCTCGACGTATTTTTGTTCTCAGCGAATACAACAATAAAAATGGAAACCATTTGACCGTTGCGATCGCTGCGATCGCTCACCAATTTTTCAGCCATCCTAGCGATCCGGCGATTATATGGAAACCGGGATTTTGATATCAAATTTGTTTGTTGGTAAAAGGTCTACTAAATGACAACACCAAATAGCCCGCGGAAATAAAAAAGGTTTCATCTTAAACATTTTTAAAGATTCTTATGTCCTGCAGTCTTCCATTAAATAACAATGAAAGTATTGCTTTCATTAGCAGCTGTTGGTAGATAGACTTCTTATCTTTAAATATAGAGCGCAGCCATGCTCCTGTACTTTCTCCAATCTACGGGTGTCGGAGGCTAGACGAAAATGCCACACCAAGTGGCAATATGCTAAATTCGGGAGATTTGCTAACTTAAAGAGATGTAATTTTGCCTCAGTAGGAATGAGATGTCTTAACCTCATTATCACACCTAATCTCTGGCTAGCTTTCTTACAAACATTACTACTATGCAAACTATAATTAAGACTACAATCAATAGTTATGCCTAGGAGTCTGATTACAATATTAAGTATTAAAACATATTAATATTAAAACATTCACTTGTTTGCGCGCGTTTAGTTAATTCATGGTTTTCCCATGGAGAGTCGCATATGTTAGAGCAAATACAGAACCTTTTCCCCTATTACATTAAGACCTACCCCGACTCGTTCCGAGCAGGAAAAGAACCTGAACCTTCGGCACAATACAGTGGAATCTTACCAAGAGGGTCTCAGTGGGAATTCCCTGATGGTTAAGTGTTGAAATTATGTATATCAAGGTACAATGTATCAGATTCTGTACGTGCCAAACTTTTTGTTTTGACACTTTTTAAGTTTTGTTTTTATTTTACGTCTTTTATTGTAAATATAGCCAAGCTCATAATTTATTCTATATTGTAATCAATACATATATAAACTTCGTTTTGCTTCTTAATTTACTTGAAAACACTTTTTGTTTTACGTCTTTTGTTGTAAACTTAGCCAAGCTTATAATTTATTCATTATTGTATTCAGTATATATATAAACTCGTTTGCTTCTTCTTCTTTATATATATAAACCTGACACAATATCTCTTGTTAAGCAGCTTTCACCTTGCTTTTTAATATAGAAACAACAACTCTCTCCACGTATGTGCACAAAACCATTCAAAATATTGGTTTCAAGTCCAATGAAACCAACTTGAGTTATACCACTGGCCATAATGTATACTGGATACTCACACAGGCTATAATGCATACTGGATACTCGCACAGGCCATGATGCATACTGGATACTCACACAGGTCATAATGTATACTGGATACTCACACAGGCTATAATGTATGTTGGATACTCACACAGGCCATAATAAATACTGGATAACAATGGTTTATTAGTCGCTTCTAGCCCTGCTTTTTTTGTGTTGACACTGGGAGAGACGTACTACGTCTCTTGCAATGTGATGCAAAAGCGATTAATAAACCCTTGTGGATACTCATGAGGCCTGGCAGATCCGTACTGAGGTTTCTTACCTTTTCTTCAAAAATAAGGAAAAACCTCTGCCAAGCAGATACACATCAAAACAAATTTTAAGTGTCAAGAAAGCTCTGGACAAGTTCTCCCCTCAGTGTTTTACAGAACCTGTTTACAAGCTAGTAAAGATACATGGTCAGTCAATTGAGGGTCTTAGAAAGTCCGTTTGAGCAGCTCGCTGCATATGAAGGTCAACTGACAGCCATTAAGAAGCGTCCTCAGTGGAATTCTAATGTAATAACTTTACCTGTGCAGTGTGTTCCATTACCAGTATACCCGACAATGCATATACAATTAAAACTTCCCGGGATATCGATACATATCGCATTGACATCGCAGTCATCCTTCAATTCGACACATTCATCAACTGAAGAAAACACAAAGCAAATTTCGATTAGTTACTTCCCCCAACCACTTTTGGAGTCCTGTGCTATTCATACATATATACTTCATCGAAAGAGGTAAGATTGATTATCAGTCAGTCAGTTTATCACGTTGAGGACAAGATGGCATGTAACAGATGTCTGAGAGTATAAATAGTTTAGCATAAATACTGGGTACTAATAATTTTGATTCACCGGTTTTAAGTGTCGGCCATCACCTCTTGCGTGTTGAGATCGTTGTGTTAAAAATTGGTAACCGTTTTCTCTGTCTTGATAACATTCTAAAAATCTTTACGTAAAATACATGCAAATATCCTCTGTTATTGATTTAAGTAAAAACACAACACTTCTAAGTTTTACAAACATGTTTCGACACTTCTAGTGTCATCTTCAGTGTAACATATGCAATGAAAATATCTCATAAGTACTAAAAACGAATAGATTATGCTGACAATAGTTTTATCTTACAAAAGAAATAAAAATCGTTTAATATAAGTACTAATTATAATGTGATGAAAATTACAATGACCATAGACATGGAGGCAAATACAAATAAAGGATTTATATAGATAGTTTTAAGTTTACATGTTTAACTTGAGCATTGAGAGAAGGGTTTTCAAATTTAATGTGGATGGTTTCATTAATCTTGAGTTAAACTGTTATCCTCTGTTATGCTGCTTATGATTGGTTTTGTTTCTTTCATTTCGATAGTTTACTTCCATTTTTGTTCGTATCAGTGATACGCAATGAAGCTAAAGTTACATCTTCTATTATTAGCTGAATGCATTGCTTGTAATTTGAAACTCAACCTAAAGCCCCGTCTACACAAGCAATTTATATTTGACAAGTTTTGACTGAATCTATTTCAGTCAATAAGCATATGTAGGCAAAAAAAATCGACATTTGAATACCCACAATGCAACCGAACTTGACCCACCATGCAGCTCGACGACTGCCAGAACAATAGATTTTTTCCTTTGTTTTGTTTTCCCCCCTATTCTCACGTGTTCATCGTTTCATGCACGCTTTTATGATTACCACTCGATTAATGAATCTCAAAATGCGTGACGAGCATCCTCTTGCGTTAGAGTTCAAAAATATACGTGAAACATTAGTAATACTATATTTTACTATTTTATGCAAATTTTTTTGTTCAACTAGCAATTATTTGCATTATTTAGCATTATTCTTTCACGGATGTAGTGTTTGCACTCTAAAATTTACACTTAGGCTGCATTCATTTAATGTCAATTAAACTAGTATTAGTTATTTGCCAGAGTACGCCCTGTCTACACGAGCAATTTTTATTTGAAAACAAAAGATTGGAGACTGAATCTATGAATGACATAAAAAAGTTGCCAATTCATGTGTTGTCTCGTCACGCCAGTTTTTCAGCAAATATAATTGTCATACAATGATTGGTCAATTTTGTTCATCTAGTACTACACCAGCAAATAACTGAAAATTGTCACATAAAAGCTGTCACATAAAAATTGCTTGTGTAGACGAGGCTTAAATTTTGAAGAGTTGACATACATTAATAGCATTTGACATATTCTGTAAAAGTTGCTTGTGACTTTTTAAATTGCAAAAGTGGAGTAATCAGTAATTATAACCATATTTCTTATTTCAAAACTATCTGATGCATTGCATTGCGATTAGTTCTTGTTTCAGTGAATAACAGGTCTTTTAAGAAGAAAATTTCATTTTTCTAGTAAAAGTCAAAACGAGAAGCCATTCCAGTTTTAGCAAAATATTAAAGGCATTAAAATGGACAGAGTGCGAAGAAATGCTTTTTATAAGGGAAAAAAATGTTTGATGTTTAGCTTTTGCCACTGGGGAAGGACCGTACCGTGAAAGATTTACTGTGGGGAGTGATTGCGCATTAGCCACGTTGGTAAAATAACTTTAAGGTAGGTGAATGATGGTGTAAAGAATTATTGTCATATTCAGAGGTTTTTCACAAGCCTTAATTCAACTAAATCAAACCTTGAATTGCGATGTAGTTGGCTTGAAATCCTTTGTATCTAAAAGACCCATCTGAGTGAAACTCAACTCGCAATTGTGTCTCTGTGGAATTCAGCATGAATACTTGAACTACACCGGAGAAAAATCCAAGTTGAGGGGATGAGAACTGGCTACCGTCTTTGACTTGTACGTAGTCCGAAGACGGCTCGGTTAGGAAAAAGATGAAAGTCACTTCCGCTCTGTATCCCGTTGGGGCTGTTATTATCCACACACAATCCACGTTATTGGGGTAAGCGCTTGGATAGTCTGGCGTGCTGAATGTTTGCACTTGTGTTTCCACAGCATTAAGTTGGGTAACTTGGATGTCTCCTCGACCTAACATGAGAGAAATACTGTAAATCATCAGTAGCCTAAACATTATCTCTTCTTCACGAATTTATAAATCTTTATATACTCGTTGTAAGTTTTCTTTTTCCAATTCCTGGGAAAGTTTCGTTTTCACTGAAGCGGCGAAAGGTAGGCCAGTTAAATGACTGGACTTGCATCTGGCTCGACTATAATCTTGGCTGTACTTTAGCATAAATTGATGGAGATATTTGTCATACAGTTTCCTGGCTATATGAGTTTAAAATTTCTTTTTATATGGCGTTAAAAGGTGGCAAAAATGTACAAACGAACTTGAATATAAGTATTGAAAGCAAGTACCTTACTGTCCATGAAGCCAAAGCGATTTTTATACTTTGAGCAGATCAATTCAAGACCCAAAGACAATAGGTATAATAAATTGGATAAAATGCCTCCGAGTTAAAGCTGCTCAATAGGCCTTTTGCAGTCAATGGCCACGTGCATATATTTAGCAACAGCAAACTGGAGAGCAAGCGTTTCATTTGTTTTGAAAGCTAATCACTTATAAGCTAAAAGCAAGTTTCAGTTGCGTAAATTAGCCTTCAATTATTCTGTTTAGCCATTAACAAAAAGAAGTAGTTCATTGAAGAAATATTCAAAAACCCGTGGTAAAACGTGGCCGTAACAAAAGCCAAAGTGGAGATTTTACAAGGTAAAACAATAGTCGACTTTTCTCTATATTTTCGTTTTATTATTTCAACTTCTAAACACGAGCCAAAGCTAAGTGCATACTACAAACAAGAATTGAGCGAAGTTTAACGGTCTATTATGATCAATGAGTGATTTACTTTCAAAGCAAAGAAAGGGTTTGCTCTCAAGTTTGCTGTTGCTAGGTGGTTTCTACGCACGTGTTTTCATTATGCATTCAGGGTATCAAGTTTTCCGCTTCTGTCATTCTTGATGTACAACACCACCTCATTTTCTGCTTTTTAGACCCTTGCATATAAATCTGTAATCCTCAATTTGAATCAAATCAGTAGATTCTGATATCCATGTCCTACTAATACCAATGTTATCAAAAGATATATTTAGTGAACTAAACATTTGATAAATAGATTCAATATTTTTGTTAATACTACGTGCATTTATATGCATAAAAGAGAAAATATTTTTAGAACAGTTGAGGTTTAAATCATGAAGCAATGGATTTAACTCATTATCTAAAAACGTTTTTGTTAAAGAAATTTAAATCAGGATCATTGTTCTTATCAATCACTTGTCAGTATTTATGTTTTTTAATGAAAATGGTTAAGTAAAATTTATCTAATGAATTAAATGCAATTTTTGCATGTCCAATGGCAAATTAAGCTAGAACCAATTGAAATTCAAACTCTTCTAGTTTGTTAAATGGTAAAATGTCCATTATACACAGATGCGAGTACCAATCTACATTATCACTTAATAATCTACTGTACTCATTGTACGAACATTTTATGCATCTTACCGATAATTGCGCCCAGTGGTTACAGCAGTCACAAAATATCCCCCATTGATTATCAAAAAATACTCTTTTCAAACAAATAGAACAGGAATAATCAAGCATAAATAATATGCTAACAAGAGTATATTTCTCAATTTTAACAACAATCTAATTTAAAAATCAGAAACAAAATGCCTTCTGATTAGAAAAAGTTTAATTCCATAATTAGCAATCAAACCAAATATAAGGAGAATTAAACACAATGTTTTCTTCATGCGAATTAAACTTAATACATTGTTTTTATTTATAACATATAATCCAGAAACTTTGAAATCATTGTGAATGGAGATAATAAAAAATAATAAATAAGATTTATTTTCACGAGTGAAAAATATCTTTTATACTACACACTAGTCACTTACCATTATTCTAATTTTTAGTGTTTCATTTCAAGTGTAAAAATATTATAATTATGGGTAAATAAAGAGTTGTTGTTGTTGTAAAAAAATTATGGCCCTACCGATCTTCAGATCATTGACATTACATTTTCATATCAAATGTTAACTCTTTCCATGATAGTGGTATGTTATCTCCTACAATGTGCACTCTCTACTACAAACTTGCAAAATAAAAAGCTAATTTGAGGAACTATACTTTTTGTGTCCTATTAGATTTGTGTCTATAAGAAGAAATAGAAATCGTTTTCGATAGTTCATATTTTGTACACATTTTTAGAATTATGAAATGGTAATTTATCACTGCTTACTTAAACAACTTCTCTTCTGAAAGGGAATCTTCAAGCTATAAGGTTTTCCTACTCGGTAATCTCTCCGAGTACTAAACCTACTCTTTCATGTCCAAAAGGGGGAAAGTTAAAACGAGAAACTTTGTATCCTGGAAAATACAACATTTGAAATTGTATAAATACACGCGCGTTCGAGTTGTAAACTAGTTTGTGGAAAATCATGGTTTATACAAATCATCCTTCATTTCTGTTTGCCAAAGCTTTCAAAGCTTTAAACTATAAATATCTCTTGTCTTTTTCTGTCTTTATTTTAGGATACGATTGAGAACTCGTTTTAAAATTTAAAAAACTCTGTAAGATGTCTGGCAATTTCAAAATGGCGGACCTCATTAAGCTTGCGAACACTTGGCCTAAAATCTAAAATCATTCATTTTATTTTCAAAGACAAATAATATCTTCCTGCAAATCAAGAAGTTAAAGATAAAAAGAGAACGTTGACAAAAAAACTAGGCTGACATTATTTATTTTTTGCATTCAAGAGCAAAATGTTTCATAGAACTTTTTGTTATTAAGAAAATTGAATTTACACCAAGTATTTTGAGACAGTCACCCATCCGAAAAATACGTATCGCAGGCCGGGCTTAACAACTGTAACCGGACGAGAACCCATGTGTACTTACGGTTATGCCATTGACATTACATTTTCCTGTCAAATGTTAACTTTTTCCATGGTATGTTATCTCCTACAATGTGCAGTTGTTAGGGCCGCCATTACCATTATTCGAATTTTTATTGTGTTATTTCAAGTATAAATATTATAATTATGGGTAAATAAAGAATTGTTGTTGTTGTTGTTGTTGTTACCAATTTATTTAATACTTTGCCAAGGTCATTTTGATATTATGATAAAAACTATTTCGTCGCTGTTAGACTTAAGTTTAATGTTAATAGTTCCATTAATTGTCCATATATCGCCCTTCGTGTGGGGATGTGGAATTCTTGGTAGTACAATAAATGCGATTCTGTTTTTGTACGACCTGTACTTTTAATTTCCTCCATGAAAATTGATATTAACAGGTTTCTTTTTTAATATCAAAAAACATGTACGCTTATCTACTACGCTTTGCTCTCTCTGAGCGTTAATACATTTCTTACTAGTTTTATACTTAATTAGAGTTCTCTAGGGATTTCCGTTGTCGTGAATATGTAACACATTTAGTATTACTTTTGTACTAGAGTTCCCTAGGGATTGTCTTGAATGTGCAAAACATGGTGTAAATATTAGCTAATCAATACTTTTTGAGTAACGAACAAATATAATGCAGTTTAATGCAGTATACTGACGTAACTTTAATTTTAGTATTAAGGTGGGAAAAGAGGAAAATACAATATTCTCTAGATGATTAAATTCCAAAACATGGTGGTCTCTCTGGTGACTTCTGTTTGTACAACTCATAAGCTAAAACTATCAAAAGGACAACTCTTTTCCTTTTTGCTTTTTTTCTCCTGGATTAAATACATACAAATACATTAACTGTACCTTCATACAAGAACACTTTAAGCACAAATCCAAGATACTTACTGCATGATACAACTCATAAGCTGAACTGTCATAAGTCAACTCTTCACCTTCTTCCATTGTATCTCCTGGAAGAAACACCTAGTTGGGATACAATAAGAAAAAGTTATGGCTATGAACAACAAAACATCAGAGGCACAGCATCACACAGCAGCACTATTTTGTCTTAAGGTTACTGTTCAGCTTGAAATCGATGAAAATGACCAAAATGAGATTATTAGCCATTTGGATAAATAATTAGTAAACCTTTAAATGTGTGCAAAAAAAATTGCAATATCTCATTTAAAGAATGAGATTTTGATATATAAAATTTCACTGGAATTAAAATGGCTTGTCATGCTCTATTGTTTTGACAGTGCCCTTTGGCGTCAGTTTCGCCAGATTATAAAAATCACCTCCGTCGATTTGTTCAGTTTCGCACTTTGTGGGAGATACTACGGCCCTAAGTGATTTTGATTGGCGTAATGTTCTTGTGGGCAGAGAAAAATACACATATCATTCGGTGAGCTAAGGAGAATGCAAAAACTTTTAAAAACTTTTTTCTCGAAACTAATTTTATGTCAAATCTACAAAACACTCAAAATTCCAACTTGGGGAGTTTTTCACCAATAACCCTGAAATTTGGCAGTTTTACAGCTAAAAAACTTTAAAAGTTATTGCGATAAAACTCCGCTGCTTTCGTTTTCGAAAGCACTAATTCTGGTTCTTGGTTGTAAAATAAAAAGAAAGCGGCCTTTCAAAAAACGGCGACACATTTTTGGACTTCAATTAGTGTCAAATGAGATGCCATCAAACGCAGCATGTTGGACTTGGAACTCCCAAAAGAGAACACAATAGTCGAAAAACAAGGCTTTCGATCTTTTTATTTATTTGAAATTACTAAATAAAAATTAAACAGCGATTTACAGAAT
>JAOTRI020131838.1:0-21787 GCA_028564885.2 Zoanthus sanctaehelenae
ATAATAATAATAATAATAATAATAATAATAATAATAATAATAATAATAATAATAATAATAATAATAATAATAATTAATGGAATATTTACCCAGGATAACCCTTCAGTACAAAGTACTGTTATCAGTGGGGTCCTGACTACAAGACAGGAGTAAGACAACAAAACCCATTCTCTGGTCACAGAAATAATATCAAACAATCTCTCGGGCTTCGAAATAAAATATGTTTGCATCACTATCATTTTTCACCTTTATAACGCATAAGTATTTTATTGGCAACATGAATGCGAATTCGGCAAACTTGTATGTGGCAGTTCAAGTATAAATTAGATCTCGACTTGAAAAATACTGATTGATTCTCAACATTAACAATTTGATTTCTGCAAAAATCACACTCTTTAGAGAGATAGCGGTAGTGTAATGTCAAGAGCAGAGAGCACAGGAGTTCTAGTAGACTTGTTGGGACTTTTAAGCAAAGAGAACCTTTAAACTGTTGACGATGACAAAGTTTTCCCTTTCTTAAACCGTCGTCGTCATTTCAAACTGTCAATGTGATGCCATAAAGCAGTCGATGTCCTCGGCTATCACTGAAGGAACGTAGTATGGCATCGACTTGTTCAACAATGGTTTACGAAAAGGAAAATTGTAACGCCGAAGGCAAAAAACCAATAATATATAAATACAAAAACTGCACGTTGGAATGCATCAACCTGAGCACTTGCGCGGAGTTATTGTTAACACGAAAAAGGCCGTGAAAATCCCTTTTTAGGATGTAATGTCAAAATTGTTCTCAGCATTTGGTTTAGCTTTATTGAGAAAAATTTTATTATTTTATGCTCAAAAAACTCAAATAGGAAGAAGGAAAGTGCTAAACTGGGCAGAAATGTGGTTTTTCCAAGCCGTCGTCCCTTAGCGTTCGAATTCATGTCCTCATTGCTTATAGTTCCTAGTAATTAACAGGAAGGCACTGTAAAATAACCGCTGTGGCTGAATAACCGTAGCAAGCATTACCTATTCAACCTATCACGAGAAACAAGAACCTGAATTAGCTCTTATCAGCATGGCACAGCTAGCAAACAGGCTTGTGGTATGCGGTTATATAATGAAACTCATCAAGTATATAGAGAGCACATGCGTACTAGAAGCAACTGAGTTAGGAAGGTCACGTTGATAGCGGACGATACCCATAAGGCCCTCCGCACACGTTCACCTTTGTGAACATTGGCACGCCTGAGAGGCAGCTTTATCTCAGCGTCTGCGGAAGGATTATACTCTTTTGCTTGCCTCGCATGGCAAAGCGCTGATTTCTATTGTGTTTGATTTACATGTTTCCTCTTGTGCCGAAAATGAAGTTTCTGCGGATAACGTGAGAAATTTTCAAAGACTGATTTAAAAAAACTGACCAATCTGAAATTTTTCGAGCAACTCACAAGACCTTCTGCTGAAACAACAGCAACAGAGCAAACTAATAAAGATTAAACCTATTATTATGTATATTCTCGAATTTGCTCAATGAAAAGTTCGTACTAAAGCTGGGAGAATTCATTAATTTAACAGGAACTGAAATTAAAAGCTAAACTATAGAAAAACTTGAAGTTAATGCTCTTATTTCTGGCACAATTAACGATAGCTGATTGACCAATCAGAGCGGGCATTGACCTCCTTACAGTCAAAAGGCATATACAATGTTATCTTTGCTAACTTCTCAGACAGTTTTTATCAACAGCTATTCTGTGAAGGTAATACAAGAAGCGACCAACAGTACTTATACACTAAACAGAGGACTCAAGAACTAGACGACACGACACGACTGTCTTAAAATCTGTATTATTACTTACTGTGTACCCTAACTAGTTAACACAAGAATAACAATAAGAGAAATCTGACGAGTTACGAGTAAGGTATAACATACCTCTAGCTTAAGGCGGACGTGGTTTGTCCAGTTGGTAAGATCTCTGCTTTCCAACCCCAAGGTCCCCAGTTATATCCCGGTACTTTGCCGAGATTTGAATATTTGTGTGATATCTTCTTTTAGATAAATGAGTACCAGCGTCTGCTGTGGATTAGTGTCCCGTCCAGGGGGAGTCAAAGACTCTCATCCGCTTAACACTACGGAAACCGGAGATAAACGCTGGCTCCTTAAGCCACTAGGCTCGTAATAGGATTTAACTAGCTTCAAGCTTCTACCAGTGGAAATGATGGTTTCATTATATTTCTTACTTATATATAGAGACCTTACATGATCAAGCGAGTCAGTAAAAGTTTTAAAAATATTTGATATTTTATTTAAAACTTTGCTATTGATCAGTATTTCTATTGTAGGCATGCGCTATGCTGTCATTACCTGGTTTTAAGCAACTGCATATAAACAATGTTTGCTCAGATTTTAAGAAGCATGCGCACGTGTACAGCTGATTTAGTATATTGGTGAAGAATCGCAAGTATTTTGTCCGTCAGGATAAATATACGCAAAAAAACCATAAATTTTTCTTACATTTGTATGATATAGTTTCGTCATCAGATTTTTTTGGAAACTTAAAATCTGATGCTCTGAATCAGCTTAATGTGTTTTTAAAGGTTCTTGTGCATTTTTTACCGCCGTATCAAGTTAGCCCAGTTGGTGAGGTGTCAGTCTATAGTGTGGGAGGCCTGGGTTCGATTCCAGGCAGGACCAACACTCAGGGTCTCAAAATAATTGAGGAGAAAGTGCTGCCTTTACTCTAACACCTACATATGGATAGACCTTTGTGTCTTCTTGGATAAAAAGGTTAAGGCGTAGTCCCTAGGAGGTTTATCTTTGTCTATGTGTGAGTGTGTGTGTGTTATGTGAAAGGTCTCATTCCACCTTAGAGTGGTAAAGATGAAGTCCACATTGAGTAGGCATTTGCCGGCTAACTATATAAACTTGACACCTACTTATCGTCATCGTCATCGTCATCGTCATTGTTATTGTTATTGTTATTAATAGAAATACTGTAACAGTGCTTAATATCAAATATCTTGAGAAATGTTCTTGAGTCACGCGAACATGCAAAGTCTCTGTTTGTTGTGTCGTGTCAGTGACTCATTTCTTTGCCGACTAACAGGTAAGAACGTTAATTTAAGTTTAAGAAATTTCGCTAACAACGTCAACTTCATTACCATTCCTGAGAGAGCACTTCAGTTTCAAAAATTGATTGGGTTCCCAATTAAAACAGAAAGTTCTGAAACTAAAGTTTAACCCACGTCTCAAATGCCTGGTTAATTAAACTGAATTAATGTTAATGATTTTTCTAAGATAAATCAGTTAAAAGTTGCTTAAAGTTGGTAGAATAAAAAAAAAAGTTTTAAAACACCAAGAATTGCTCTAGATCTGAGTTGCAGAGCATAAATCTATTCAAGCCTGGTCCAGGAGACGGTTAGACCCTCATTCACATAGCTTTATGGGAACCGAATATATGCGTTTCCTCCCTGAAGAATTCATAGAAATGAGAAAGCGTTATACGCCAATCCTCAGCAACATTTAAAATTCTTAATTACTTTACATAGACAAACGCTAACTATGTGAACTTAATGCTTAAAAATGCTTTATGATAAAACTGTTGACATTTTTCTGACATAAAAACATTACAAGACTGTGACCGGCCGTTCAACCGAGAAGAAATTTCTTATTACCCTATGTTTTGTTTCTTTTAAGAAACATGTAAAAACGCTTTCATAAAATGCAGTCGTCTTAACTTGTTGCACTGCAATAAATTAGAATACCATCATTTTCTTTATCAGGTAAAGGTGTCATTGAGCGCACCGCCAGATTACAAGTTTGAGCACTTTGTCAAACTGTGCCAAAAACTTCAGGAAGAAAAGAAACTTATCCAGGTAAAATGATGATCACTGTCACCAACTATTTAACCAAAACCTGATTAAATATTACAACTAACTAACCAATAACTTAAGTAACCAACAGATTAATTAAGTCTGTAAACAACCAATCGGCAAATGAAACTACAATTTAAAAATCAAATAAACAACATCCATTAAAACGAGTAACAAACAATTACTTGTTCAATTATAAAGCAAGCAAAGAAATAAATGAATTAAATTATTTAACAAACAATCAATTATAGCAAATAGTCAATCAAGGCAACAACTAACAAAACCAGCAATAAATTAATCAATCAATCAATCAATCAAATATCTAAATAAACAACTAATCATATGCAAAAAAGTAATAAAAAATAAAAAAAAATTAAAACCGCTATCAATAAGATTTGTAAACAAGCGTGAACTTAACCTAACGAAGATCAAGCCTTCAATCAATCGATCAAACGCCGTAGCATTAATTAATTAGACAATCAAAAATTCAGTAAAAATCATAAAAACATTTTCGAGTTCTCTTGTGCCTCCGTTTCAATGCGAATCCCTTCGCTTTGCATGAAAATGAACCTGAATGCAGAGCCCATTTTTTCATGACTCGTTTTGAATTAAAAGCGCAAGAGAACTTGGAAATGGTCTATTATACAAGCAAAAACAATACAGCAATCATTCGATCAAATAAAGAATTAATCAGTTTAATAATTGAACATGTGGTGTTGAAGATCAAACAATTTAATATAGAAAATTTGCAGGTCCAAATCCGAGTGGAAGTGGTGTCTTGGCAACAAAGGGCTAAAAATGGTGACGAAGGAAGCGACTGTAAAGAGCGAATTTTGTCTCTTCTATCTAAGTTTCGCGACGCACAGCATTCACAGGATAACCTGATAGAAAAGGAAAAGCTCCGACTAGATGCTTTTAGAAACTGTATCAATGAGGACACGACAAACAGGATAAAAAGTAGACTGGAATTCTTTGTAAGTCTGAACAAAGAACACGAAACTCTATTGGAGCTCGTCCGACAAGACGTTCAAGATTGCAAGTCAATATGCAAGAAATATCAGGATTCACAGCTCAGGTATATGATTATATTATGGTACATAATATTAAAGATAGAATCAAACATATTCACTGAGCTAGAGAACGTATTGTGAAACCTCGAGACTGAAGAGGAGTGAAGGCTCACGAAACTAAAATACCGTATCTATTGCAATTAGTGCTATCTCTCGAACATGCTCAAAGTAATTCAACAAGTGATCTCTCTCTCCGAGAAGCACTTCCCTACAATGGCCCAAATCACTCAACAAGCGCCCTCTCTCCAAGAAGAGCTCCCCTAAAATGATCACAATTGCTCAACAAGCGCCCCCTTTCCAAAAAGTGCTCCCCTAATTATGAAATAACCAAAATCACTCAAGAAGCGTCCTCTTTCCAAGAAGCACTCCCCTAAAAATCACTCAACAAGTCCCCTATCTTTAAGAAGCGCTCCTAAAATGACCAAAATTACTACCCAAGCACCCCCATTCCAAAAGTGCTTCCCTAGAATAATCAAAACCACTCAACAAGCGCCATCTTTCCAGAAAAGCTAAATCGTTTCGAGCCTAGTGGTCCATGGAGCCGGCGCTTATCTACGGTTTCTATAGTGTTAAGCGGATGAGACTCTTTGACTCTCCCTGGACGGGACACTAATCCATCGCAGGTTAGCTCCCAGCAGACGCTGGTACTCATTGACCTACCCCGGAAGGATGGAAAGATGAGTTGGCTTGGGCGGAAAAGAAGGCCACACAAAGATTCAAATCTCGGCAAAGTGCCGGGGATCGAACTGGGGACCTCGTGGTTGGAAAGCAGACATCTTACCAACTGCACCAACCATGTCCACCCATCTTTCTAGAAACGCTCCCCTAAAGAAGCGCGGCCCCTCCTGCAGTAATATAAAATTTGTTTTTTGTGACTATATTTTTATGCACACTATGCTAGTCTATTTAAATTGCTTACGTTCAGACCAACACAAGCAATATTCTGTTTCCAAGGCATTTGACCCATTTGAACGGACCGCTCATTGATAGACTTCAATAGCCATAATATTGAAATCGAGTAGGAGAAAAGAGTGAACGCTAAAGTTACTGTTGGCTAATTATATTACTGCAAAAAAGGTCTTGTTTAACTGTATCGCCTGTTTTAGCGATAGTATTCATATAAATACGATACGTGTAAAGCAAAGTAACAGCCTTGTCTAGTAGCTAGAGAAAATATTGAATCATTCTGTTATCGCTAATTGAAGCGTCCATGCCATTTTAACCTATCAAAGGTTTTGAATATACCTAAAGCTTATAAAAATATCAAGTTTGATAAACATAAAGTACGTACTGCAGCACTTTCTATATCAATTGCTAAATTTACAAAGTATCGAATTGAACATATAATTGAATGCCAAGTAACGGTTATGTTTTCTTGTGCGTAAAAGCTCCCGCAAAATTATAATACTGACCATTAATGCAAATTAGTGAAATTCACGCTTAACTCATGATGTACGTGCACGATTTTGAGGTATCAAGGTATATGATAGCTACTCGAACATAATTAATTAACACTTACGAGCACTTTTAACCTTAGATGCCGACTATCTAACCTTAATGTATATTTTGCGTATTTTTCACGCATTTTGTCTCACCCACGCACGACTCTGACTAACATTCTTATGGGTTAGTTTTACGAAGCTTTGAAAAACGCATACACCAAGTAGATAAATCGTAAATAATCCTGTAAGTTCAATTAAAATTCATGAAGCGAACATATTTAGCGTACCTTGGCCACATTATTTCATCGTTCTTCTCAGGTTTCTTGAATCATACCAGCAAGTTTGACAAGACATTGAGAAATACAATGACTTGTACATAATGTGTACCCTCTGTGCATGCAAAAGAATCGAAGAAAGTGCTTGAGAAAGCCTTGCATTTTCTTGTTAATTTAGTGACCCTAATTCTAAAGATTCTGACGCCGGAGCAAATAATGGTAGTGCTTCACGGAGTCACAACCCGAAAATATGTGCACCCTGTTTCATTTCGAAAGGGTGACAGGTCTGCAGACGAACCACTTGCAACTGAAGAGACTGATTGTGATGAAGTTGATCGAAATTAACTAAACTGACAACAAATCATTCTGCTGTATTATCATCAGTTTTCCAGATATCAATGTTTTTACATTTCAATAATTTTCGGTTTGTTGATGGATTTCTATGGTCGCATTTTATTCATGTTTACTCGATGCAGATCAAAGAGTTTTGAAACTTGGTTAAAATGTCCAGGAACACCGGCATACGACTATGGAAGCATCGGCAGTTTGTGAGCACACCATGGGGGAGATACAGCGGCACTTTTGTACAGGTGAATATGGATTGCAGGTGAAATAACATTTGACTACTCGCACTGAACGATACCATTCCGAAACACAACAACACTATCATGCAACGCTTACTCCAACAGTGACTTGTAAAACATATGTCACAAAATGGTACAATGCTGAAGCAATGCAGCACAAAACGATTTTAAAAGAACTATGACGATACAGTTAAGATTTATATACAGAGAGCGCAAACATTTAAGAAGATGACGTATAGGCTTATCAGAAGATTTCGGACACGTTTTCTGATGATAAAGACAAGTTATGTGAAAAGTTTTTCAGGCAAACGGATTAACCACATGGGCTAAAAAGATTTTCAAGTGCTTCAGCGCATAGTACCACTAAGATGGGAAAGTTCTAGGGAATGGGAGAAGGCAACTCTTAGAAAAGGCAAACGTACAGAGTTATATACGGCCAGTATAGTTTACTCAAAGTACAAATAGATCGCGACAAAACAACGTAGATGTGGAATGACGAAGATTTTTACACGCATGCGCTAGAATGTACGTAGAAATTGTATTGGATGAAACAAACGTCTGAGGGCCCGCATACACATACCTTTCCCGCTTTTCATATACTCGATGTTAAAAGGAGAAAGATAAGCTGAATACATTACTGGCGCGATATTGGATTGGATTCACATTTGCTTTGCTTTAAGTTTAACTCAGTAATTAACATACGTTTGCGCAAGGAAATTCAAGGTTTTTTTATGAAAAATCTAAGCTATATTCAAACACTAGCGCAGGCATTTCGGTGCAGAAAGCAAGCAAAAGCACTTATATACAAAATTTTGCACATACATTGAAAGTTTAAAACACTGAACTGTTAAATCGTAATAAGGCTACGCTTAACCTGATCCCTTAAAGTCCCAACATTGCCTATTTTTTATCAATTAGATGAAAAGCAGAACCCTTCGATTCATTGACACTAAATTTATGAAATTAAAAAGTTTTTCGTGGTTCTTGTTACGTGTTTTGAGTTTCGAAACGTGCAAACCAAGACAATTATGGGACTGCTTTCGTTCTTGACCGAGCATTATTGCCATTATAATGTCCTGGGTAATGACATCAGAAAAGGTATTTCTGTAGATTATAGATGACAATAGTTTTCATTTTAAGATTTATATAAAAAGAGATATCAGGACTTTAACGAAACTGCTTAGTATTTGTCGTAAGGAAGGAGTGGAAGAGGGTAGAGGAAATGATCGTGGAGATTGGGGCGGTGTAAGTTGGCTGTATTTTGACTGCTTCAAGTTAGGCATACAAAAGGAAACTCGCGATCATCGTCTGTGATTGACGAGGAAAATCTGGAGAATTGGTATAGCGTTTCTCTTTCACCAACATGTCCTATATTTATGCGATGGTCGCCGTAATATATTACTATATAGCTGGACGTCTGCAGTGTTTAGTCGCAGTGTTCTTTTCTTCAGAAATGAAAGCTCTTGCATTGACAAGTAGAAATACAAAACTCGGATGTATAGAGTGCGCCAATGCCGCTCTAATATTTTTTAAAATTGTGTTCAAGATTCTATTTTAGCGACAATTTCCATTTCTCGCCATAGGCAATTTCATAAGCCGTAGAATCTGGGGTAGATAACCGGCGATTATCCAATCGTTGAGGCTTCTGATGGTCGGCAAAAACTAAAATCTCCCATTTATATATGGTACTCCAGTACTAACAGGGTTAGTTTGAGAAACATTGAAAAGGGGTACGCGGGGACGGAAGGGGAGGAAGAGACGGGATGGGGGGAGGAATATGTGAACTTCTAAATTTTAGACCCCGTTCCCGTGCTTCTTCAAAAATTAAACTTTTCATAAATGCAATTTATCTTTTTTTAAAACCTTACAACAAATCATTTGATATACATCTCGTGATCAATATGGCAGTACCTGCCTCTTAAATAAGCGTTGCAACTTTTAAAATACGAATTCTGCTGATGAGAGAAAACCGATGATATAATTTGATAAAATAACCGTTGGTCGCTACTGATGTGTTTTGCTTTCTTCTTCTTCAACAGTAAAAAGAAAATTTAGACAAGCCCAGGAACATGCACCGATGACATAACATTGAAATTATTTTCTTAGTCACTGACTTAACCCCTTCACTCCCAATCAGTTATGAACACTCAACTTCTCCTTACATAACAAATACAAAATAAGACATTTTGTATAGAGAAAATAAAAATTGAGCAAACAAAACTACTGAAGATTGAAAGTGAAATTCTCTCAAACTTGTTCAATGAAAAGTATTAGATCAAGTTGGGAGAATTTAATAATTGAAGTGGGATTGAAAGGGTTAATGAAAGTCTTAATCCTTAAACTGCGAGGTTAAAGGGAAGATTGGCAGTAGAATGCTACAGGATAATAACAAGTAGCCATGACCAGCTTAAAACGTTTTCAAGAATTCATTATTTGGAGGAGATTTACAGGAGTTTTACATAAGTCAGAAATAAGTAGAGCTCTTGCTTTGGAAATTTAACTTGCAATCAGTGTAGCATGTCGAATGGTTATTATGTATATATCAGTAAACTAAATACAATTTAACTAAAAGATTAAAAATTTCCCTATAATCATGGTTTTATTGGTCATCCAATTATAATTTCTTTGAGCAAGAAAAATTTATAAAGTAATGGCTCATATCCATGGAGAATCTAATCTCATTCCCAGATTTTCTTATCCTTTTCATGTTAGAAGGATATCTGGTAAAAGAAGGTCTTTCTTGATCGTCTGCCTAATTACACATTTGAAGTAAAAATATTCGTTTATGCCATGGCGTATAATCTGTTCCTTATGTCATCAGTGGCGGATCCAGAAATTCTAAAAGGGGGGTGAATAATACAAAGAATTTACCAGTGACTCTAGGAGAAGAAGGGTGGCAAGTACAAAGAATGTACCAAAAAATTAAAGAAAAGGGGGATGAAAATTCACCCAATTCACCCCCCTGTATCCGCCCGTGAATTGTACATGTTTTGAAAACTTATCCATGGCAACTAGTACTAAAGATTAAAATTTTGATAACTTTAGGTACTTTTGGCTTATGAGCATTAGCTTAAGAATATAAACTTGGGAGATACGAAAAAAATGTTACTCTTTGTAAACTTATTGTTTAGAATGCGTACATTAATTTATAACTTATAGCAAATGAATGAAAACATTATTGAATCCTAGAACTATAACAATATTTTCAACTGAACTGACCTCAATAAAATTTACTTTTAAAATAAAATTAAATGCTTGAGTTCCATTACCTCCTTGTTAACTGTAAAACTTGCCACTTCTCCAATTCTCATCGTCTTCACAAGTTCTTCCCAAACCTCCAGTTTAAACTTGCGGCCAATGAGTAGTTCGAATGGGTTGCCAAGCTCACGACTACAGTCGATCTGTGTCTTACTGTCATCGGTTTTGAAAGTTTTGAAGTGGAAGGTAGCCTATCAGTATATAAAATAAAATTTTCCTTGAGTCATAAAGCATCAAAGAAATTTTTTTTTAACTTTTACCTTTGAACCTTCTGGAAAATGTGGAATTTCACCATCCCCGGCGTAGAGAACTTTCTTGATAATATTAGGACTTAAACTGTCCGCCATGTTGCAGTTGCTACAAAGGATTATGGGAGACAAACCGTTTCCACAGGCAACCCAAGCTAAAATTTTGAAACACTTGCTTAATCTCGTTCCCAGAGCCACGATCGTCACAAATCGTTGTGATTCGGACCTCTAGCTCTGACCACAAGGATCGTGGCTCTGGGTACAAGATTGAATACTGCTTGGCCAGAAACTTCACGCATGCGCACAACCAGCCTCACCGAGTAACCAGGAATAGTCACCCTCACAGCAGTTTTCAGTATGAAAACTGCGACCAGGGCCTGAGCAATCGGTCAGGCCACTAAATTGAATTAGACTACAGCCAAATCTAACTAGATTAACATTATAGCTAGCTATAAGCTATATATTATTGAAAGCAATATAAGAGAAAAATAACACATATAGCCCTTGGCGGGAATCGATCCCCACATCTTCGGTTTACTAGTCCGACATTTTAAAGTGTCTATGAAGTGAAAAATGTTTTTGGTTCAGTTCTGAAAAGATCGTGATAAGAAAAACAAACACGTAGAATTTCAGAGAGTTAAAATAAATTGGAGAGATGCTACGCGTCTGGAAAGATTCGAGTTCTGTGGCTAGTTATTAAGATGCATATTAGCAAATGTCACGCATCATTTTGTTTGATTCAGTAGAGCGAATGTGTGAGAAACTAACTAAAAAACATACTTTTTCAAGCAAAAATTAGTTTAAACATGAAAAAATGGTTTCTAAATAAAAAATAAGTAATTTCTTGTAACAACTCGAGTTTGAATTCTGTGCTGTAAATCAGAGACGAGATATGAGCAAAACTTGCTATTTTCGCTCAAATCGATTTTAAAGTTTAAAAAACAAAGTTACGTCACAGAAACAAAAAACTTGACACCTTGAATGCATAATGAGCTAGCCAGTCATCAGCTAAAAACCTGTAAATTTAGGCGGCTATATCTCAAAGGCATTTTATTCTAAGTCTTTGATACTGAGTTTAATTCTTTTGAATTGGTCTCTTTAGAAATGCAAAGACATTTTTTTACTTCATAGGCACTTTAACCACTACTCCACAAGGACCAACCATGCTGGTAACGCAGCCGGAAATGTTATGTGGATGGTAACTGTAGGGGTTCCCAGGGCGATATTTTTCTTTATTGATAAGTTGAACATCGTAAATTTAGGGTACGAACACTTTTCTCTTTATTGGTCGTATTTACTCAGAAAGACGAATTATTCGACTGGCCTGACTAAAAACCATATCGGACCTGCCAGCACTGTTGCGAAGATTTTTAGTTCTTCGTTTGTCCATCTTCTTTCTTTCTTAAACCGTCCAGAATCCTTCTTACTCTTTGATGCCATCTTTCAAGCGGTTACGAAGTTTTATTTGCTTAGTTACAAAGCTCGTGTTTAGTTCATCTGTTTAGTGCGTCTCGTATTTACACAGACGAATTATACGTCTAAGACGAATAATTTGTCTGTTTAGTGCGTCGAAAAGACGCACTAAACAGACGAACTAAAGTGGGTCTGTTTAGTTCGTCTCCGTATTTATACAGACGAATAATTCGTCTGAGACGAATAATTCGTCTTTCTGAGTAAATACTGATCTACACACCGAACGCATGACCTTACAAGGGCCAAACCGTGGAGTGAAGTTTGGATTGCTTTTGCTTTTAAAGTTTCAGTTACATTTGTGTTTTTGATCCACCTAAGTCTTCACTTTAGATCGATTCTCCACGCCGGCTGTCGCCTTTCTAACAAGTAACTGTACGTTTGATAGTTTTCTGAGCTGCTAGGATATTATCAGTATAGAATGAAAATATTTCATTAACTTATTTTTCATATTTTAGTTTGACTTTGAAAGGTGGCTGTGGCAGATCTTGTTTGGGAGACCTAAGTGTCCGTCGTTGTCAGAAAAGAGTTTCGTGCGGCATTTCAAGGGTCACAGAGATTAAACATGAAAGAAAACACGATGTTTTTTGTATAAACAGTATTCTTATTCCTGGTCTTTCATTTTGTAATAAATATATTGAAAGCATTTTTAACACTTTATTAACTTAAATTATTCGCAGAAAAATGTATATACTGTACATTTCCTTAAAAAGAATCAGTAACTGTTTTCTCCTGCTCAATTAATGTTCCTATTTTTTTCAGCAGTTTTAGGTTCAAAATATTTTTATTTTGTTCAAAACATCATTTCATAACATTAATTATAGTGACCGAGTGAAATTTTTGAAGGAGATACGACAATATTCGGTTCAGTTGAAGAATACACTTTCTTTATGTTTAAGAATATACTTTATAAAAATTTTGAGGCTGAAATTGGCCATACTTCAAGAAAATTTTTAGAATAATGGCTTTAATGCCAAGGCTCAGGTTTTGTTTTAAAAGAATATAATTTTGCATGTTTAAGGAAAAACATTGCTGATTACATGATATGTATGCCAATGGCACTGTAACTGAATATTCCTACTAGAATGTTTTCGTCTTAAAAAAACTAAAAAACTCCAGCTAGACTCGGTCCCGAAAACGTTGTTTCTTAAAATCGAAGGAGTGCAGTTCTTTTAATAAGTACGGGCGAAACTCGCTGTTTCGCCGTTGTTTTTGTTCCTTAACATTTTCGATTCAGCGTTTGTGAAACAAATTGTTCTTAGTTTGTTTTTATCTTTCAAGCAATTTGAGCCCGACTGTTTTTATTTTAAAGTTTGTTCTATAGCTTTTATAAAAAACGTTTATTGCAAAACGCAGCAATGATTGACAATGTGTTTCAAAGCCTCAAAATTTTATGTCAGCTGCTCTGCTGATGACTTTGTTCTTGGCAATGAGACTAGTTAAGCAACCGTTGGGTTTGTGTTGTTCTTGAAAACATCGACGTAGCTTATTGTGCATGAATTTGTGCAATTTGGATTTCGTGTGTCAGGTATCGATAAATGAATCGGGGTTATTTCGGTGCTTTTGATTTGCTTCACAATGTCGATAAGGTTTTACAATTATAAGTTCTGTCCTTTAAGTGATTAAAACGACCTGCACAATACATTTTATCATTTAAGAAAAATAGTTTAATGAGGTTAATTTAAGAAAATACCCTAGCTTGAGTTTAACATATAGCAAAACCTTGCTCAAAAGCGTCTTGTTTTTAAAAATAGTTCTAGTAACTAGCTGGCATTAAAGATTCATTTTATACTTTTTGAAAATGTACTTATAGCATAGATATTATAATACTAATAGGTCGCGGCATCAAAACGAAAACAAGCATAATTCGGCATTATCGCAAATTGAAGACATGCAATATTATTTTAAGATAAATGGACAAGTCATTAGCATTTTAATTCCCCTTCTTTTATTGTGACACTCTGTCACATTATTGAAAAGCAAAATCTAAAAACAAATAACAGATTAATTTGGACAGTATTTTCCAATAGCGTGCTCATAAACGTATTGAAACCTTCTTTTTTTAACTTTTTTAATGTGAAGTTTACATTTATTTCAAGCACTGTCGAAAAACTTTCCTTGAACGCTAACTAAAAAATTTATTTAGATGACAACCAGAGATGATGTGATCACGTTTTTGCAGTAATAGAGGAAGTAGCTAAGACAAAAGAGAATGTTTTATTACCAAAATATAAATATTTATTGGTCTAACAGCTCATGTAGCAATTGTATTTGTAATGTTTTGTCAAGCAAACCTACTGTCCTAGTAAGGATAACTTATATACGTAACATATGTCTTGATGAAATGAAATTTAAGACTTGCTATTCCATTTTATTGCTGATTTAAAGTTGTGGCATATTCTGTTCACGGACAACAACAAACACTTGTAAGAAATAACTCTGCAGGGTTATGAGCTTTTAAAAGTAATCCAATGATTCAATAAAATAAACATACGACATTTCATTTTTCTTTTCTAAAATGTGACCAGAATAAACTTATCACATATACATTCAAGAGAAACACAAATCTCCGCGATGATAAGTTTTTTAATGAGCTGTCTGCATTAGTAGCAAAAACAGTCACTTTCTTTTTCATAATAAAAAAGGAAGTAGCAAAGATTATTGTTATAAGACAAACGCAACAATAAATAGCAAAATAAATCGGTTTTCCTCACTTTGCAAATGGTTAATAGGCATTTTGTCTGAGTTTGTAAGAAATTAGCATGCTATAGTGGCTTTGTTATTATTTCAGTGAAAATATTTTATTTTCGTTGCTGGTGGCAAAAAGTCTGCTTAAGCTTTCTCGTGGGCTTGGAGTATGAAGTGCTAAATTGGACATCCGCCAAATCACAGATACAAACCTGTTACCTGCTGCTCCGCGTTCAGAATTTAAATACTCCCCGCCGAACATCGCAAGAAAATTTTTACCGCAGGGAAAAGACGCGTGCCAGAGAAAGCGGTCATTGCCTTTCCCGTGAAACCGGACAGCCATTGCTTGAAGCCCAGCATTTTAAAAGAAGATTTTGCCACCCAAACCGTGAGACGGAGATAGCCTGTCTGGTTGATTTTACTCCAGGAAAATATGCCTATTCCAACAGGTTCGGCATTTTCCAACTAAACCCACCCATTGCTGAGTTATACGTCGAATAATATCTCTATTCCTACAGGTTCTACAATTTCCAACCAAACCCACCCATTGCAAGCTGCTTGTTTAATAGGCCATACATCATTTGTTGAGGGAGCTGAGTTCAGCGCAAACGGAAAATACATTGTATCGAGCTCTTCAGGTACATTACAATTACTGACTTCGTATTTTAGTGATTAGATTAAGATTTGTATCTTTTTATTTGCTAAATGTCGCACATAAAAACCTATTCGTACTGTATCCTGACTAGCTTATTACGTGTAGTTGGGTTGTGTTAAGTGTGCGCCCAGTGTTGACCATCGTCTTTTTCTGAAAAAATATGAGATAGTGAGAACGGGAATTCTTAACTTTTATTTTTAAACAGCTGCAGGGCTGAGTTGTTCAAAACCTGGTTAGCACTATAACCCAGGGTTAAATATTTAATCCATGGTTTTGTTTCCACTTTTACAGAGACGAATTTGAGATGAAATTTTGCATTTTTAAAAGATTAACGTGTTTCTCATTTAAAAAATCCTAGCAGTAAATATACTTGAAGTATTCCAAGATGTTTCCGTTTAACCCAGCCAGCCCCGTGAACACAGGTCCAGATAGCTCATCAAATCGAGGCTGTATCAACTAAAATGGCCGACGACGTGGCAGAGGAGACAACCACGATCGGTGCATTGGTAGCTGCAGTTTCTGTCGGTGCTCTTGTTTTATTTCTATTTTTTCTATACAAAGTTAAGAATAACAGTAAAACTCTTAAGTCAACTGTGGCAGAAGAGAAAAAAACTGAATCAGAAACAGTACAACACAAACAAAACGGAACAGCAAAAAGAATTAAAGGAGGCAAAAGACGGGTTGGAAGCTCTAGTGGTTCCGCTACGGTTCAATTCAACAGGAGACAATTTGCAGTCCTTAAAGGACACCTTTCAGAAGTGTATGATCTAGACTTCAGTTTGAATGGCAAATATCTTGCATCCGTTTCAGAAGGTTATGCGTTCATTTCGTTGCTTTGGTAAAACGTAGAGGTTGAGATAAATTATGCTGACGTGTGCATTCAATTATTTCAAACGTTTGCCAAATTCACACTATAAAAGATAAGTTCACTTGACAGCAGAGAATAATTATGATAATGATAATAATAATAATAATGATGATAATGATCTAATGATAATGATAATAATAATAATTGGCATAATTGCCCTAATTTGATGTACAATGGGTTCAGTTACGTTCATTAGGGTTAGGAATTGTTCAAATAGAAATTAGAGGAATTTTTTTGCTTAATTTTTATCCACTGACAACGATTGCTCTTGAAATTGTTTTTATGTGCTCAACATTTAAAGTTTTTCTTGTACCCCAGTACTGTATCTGGGCAATTTTTTTAGAGAACCCCGACTTGCCTGAGCAAGCACCAAAGGCACAAGTTGCTTTTTTTGCAAGCTCTGGTGGAACATGAAACAGAATGTAAGAGTGGGGGATATGGAAGAAATAAAATTGTAATGATAATATTTCAAAAAGTAATTCACATTAATTGAAATTCTTATATTAATTATTTAAGTGTCACTAAAAAGCTTTTTTCTTATTATTGTTGCTAGGGCTCCTCCATTCTGTCCCCCCCCTCCCCTTCCAGGCAACAACTAAAACTAACATGTATGCACTATTTTCTCCTGTCATATCATCATGGTTATCTACCAATTACTGTAGCAGAGCCATTTTTTTCAATAAAAATTTTGGTTACAGTTTCCCAAAGTTGGGGAATTTGATTTTATTATCAAAAAAGTTCAAATGTTTTTGGTTCAGAAATATTTTAAGCACAACATTTTCTCTTATTTATTTGGTGACTCTGAAAAAAGCCATTTGTCCTGCAGAAGTTTCTGATATGTTGTGGTATCCATTTATTTTATTTGTGTGTTTATATTCTTTGCTTATAGCTGAAACTTTTCTGATATTTTTCGTTAACTGGTACTGTAAACTGAATTTAGATTAGCCATAATGGGGATTTCTGCTTTGAGTTGAAATCAGCTTATTGGTGAATATCTCCTATATTCAATTTTTTTTTTATCCAACAGATAGAACAATTAGGCTTTGGACTGTGAAAGACTTTAAAGAAAAAGATCACAAGTAAGAAATTATTTAAGAATTTATTAAAAAAATCTATTTCTTCTCACCAAAATATATTCCCACTAACAGTTTCAAGTAAATATTTTTGTGTTGATCTTTTATTAGACTTTTGGGTTTTTTTTATTTAAAGTAATTCTTTATTGCCAATATGTTTTTTATTCAAAGGAATTTCTTTAATTTATTCTTTGGAGACTTTTAACAAAATTTTTTGAATTATTTATTCTGACCCTCGAGGCATGTTGCTGAATTTATGACTTTGATTATTGTGATAGATAGAATAAATTAGTACAGAGAGAAATTTCAGCTAGGATTTAAGCATTACATGGACCATGGTTTCAGAAAAAAAGGTATTAAAACAAGATAAGCTACTGTAGTTGTTAATCATGAATTTATTATTATGTTTTAGGTACATTCGAGCAAACATCGATTTTGATCATGCTACAAAAGTTAATTTCAGCCCAGATTCCAGGTTAAGTATGTTTTAAAAGAATTTTAAATGGTTGATATCTAAATGGGAACTAATTTATAATAAATCTTATTTTGTTAATTATACTCATTATTTACTAACGGATTTATTAATTCACTCATTGAACTTTAATTGTTAAAAAAAATACAACTCAACCAAATTATTGATGTTAATAGATTTCCTGCATTCAATGTTATTGAATTAATACAATCAGTATATTAGTAGTTTAACATACATCGATCACAAACAAGTTATGTTGTGCCTCTGTTTCAAAATGAGTCTAAGTACAAAAACTTTCAAAGACAATGAAAATGAGTTCAGCATTCAGTTCCATTCTCATGTAAATCAAAGTCATTCTCATAAGAATGACCTCACACTTAGACTCGCTTTGAAACAGCTAGAGGCATATTAAAGAACTTTGGATATGGCTCATAGCATTATTTATTAGGATCAATAATTATAACTTTTTTAAAATATAGTATTGGTTTATTTTAATTGATTCTGTCATTTACCATCCATTTCCTTCCTTGCCATGATCTTGTCAATGTTTATAATCAACGGTGCATAAACAACACATGTTTCTTTTAATTAGCCCACATATTACGAGAAATGAACAGTTAAAGTTTCCAGAGTTTCCCAAAACTGAAAATTAAGATCAACATAAAAGCAGAAGAAGAACAAAATTAAGATATACACAAAAAAAACAAAAAAAAAATAGTATGCACAGTCTGCAGTCTGCATTTTGGGTAACCAATTATTTAGTGCTTATCTTAAATTCTAAATTTGTTAACACGATTAATACCAGTTGTAGTAATTTGAACGTAATTTATATTTTGCTTAACATGTTGCATCACACACACGTCAGCTACCCTCTGGGATGGTGATCTGACGATGCGTGGTTGTCCCAGCTTTCCACAAATCAGTTAATATTATACAGCGCTCCAAGCTGCGACCATTTTGGTCGCCATGGCGAGTGAAAAAAAAAATTGGCGACTGAATTATCGGCGAAAGTCGCCATTTGGCGACCAAAGGATATAAGCACAAAAGAATATAGTTGACTTCACGTTTTATCTCTTTTTAACTGAATCATCGTTAAATTAAAGAAATATTACCAAGCTTTTCTTTTGTGTAAATTCAATGATGAATCTGTTCCTCTTGCATGGCAAGACATGTGTACAGTTCTGGCATATAAGGATCTGCATATCGCAGCTTCGAATTCACTGGCGACCATTTTAAAAATGAAGGTCGCCAAAAGGCGGCTTATTGAAAAAATGAGCTTGGAGCGCTGTTATATATTATGTCTAGTTATAATTATCTATTTTGTTATGTAGTACTGTATTTAAAAGGAATTTTAATTAATTAATAAATGTGCCTTGAAAAAAGGATTACTTTAACTATTTATTTAATAAGGTTATAAATTGTAACAGATAATAAATAAATATGTATTAAATTATGTTAACAAATGTGTTCAAAAATTTAACATTGACCTGCATTTGAGATGTATATATGACTTTAAGTTACCTCTTAATATCAACCAGTTTTAACCGTCAATAAATACAAATTAAATGAATGTATAAAGTTAACAAACTTAATTTTAGTTCATGTTAAACCTCGTTACACTGTTGATTGTTTTGCCTGCAGTGAGGATTTGAGGCAAGTTTCACATCCTCTTCGCTTCAGGTTTGTTAAGTGTGACTTTCAGAATCATGATTTCAGTTGCACTTCACTTGTCACACGCACATTCATATAATAACATCAAAATATTTGATCGAATTTAAAAAAGTTATTTACTATTAATAAACAACCATGTTAACCTGTTCATGACATGTTAAAAAACCCAAATTAAATCTTTTACTGGAAATATAGTATATTGAAGTGCAGTAGAATGTTTGGACCATAAACCATGGCCTTTATCAGCTAATGCTGAGTATCACGTGACCTGGAGAGTTCACATGACAGCCGACGAGGAAAGCACCTCATTACCTGGTCCCATGTGTTAGACAAACTAAAACGGAGCCCTCCTTTGTGGTTGAGTGAGGGCTGCTCCAACCTTTCCCATATGACTTCCTTTATGGACCCAGTCCTCTTCTTGATCAAGTATTACCATGTCTGTGTTGTTAAACAAGTGGCAGGTTTCCTTGCAGCATAGGTACACCGCAGAGGTCTTGGCCTTGTTGAAGGCCCTGGTTTATGGCCAAAAAGTTCTACTGCCTTTCAGTAAACTATACTTTATTTCCAGTAAAAGATTTAATTTGGTTTTTTCAATATTTTAAAATTTAACTACTGAAAACGATTAAAATATTATGTTTGCTAATTTCTTCATGACATATCAATTTTTTTTTCAACCTAGTTTATTGTTAAATTAACCTAGGTTATTTTTCTAATACAAATATCTAAATTTTAGCTGCAACATATTTGTGACTGTTACATTATTAATAGTTATCTATTATCTATTAGTCTTTAAGAAACTTAACTTACAATAAACCCATTGCAGATGCAATTTTAAAATAAAATGATGATTATGGTGTTTGACATTAGTAATAGATAAATAAAATAAATGAATGAGTGACAATTATGTAAAATTAGTTGCAGTATTGGTCTCCTCGTAACCAATGTGAAGTCCATTACGTAAGCCAATACCAATAGTAACTCACAAAGAAATACTGTACTGAATGTGATTTTTAAACTTTTTCTTCAGAGCATTTATTACAGCTCTTGCAAATGGGAACACTATCCGAGTGTTTAAGGTCAGCAAGAAAAAAGATGGATCTGGAACTATGGTTACTGGAGAGTTCGATTTCCCAGTCAAACATAAAGTTGAGGTCATAAGTCTGGCAGTTTCATCTAATGGAAAGTTTATCATGTCAGCTTCTAAAGATACAATGATTGTAATATGGGACTTGAAAGGTTCGCATTTTTGAACGAAGGTGTTTTATTTAATTTACAATAAAGATGTAAAATATTACATGTTTTTTGTTTATCTTCTAATTTTGTGATAATCAGATATGCAATCATTTTTCGTTCAATCTCATCTTCCTATAAAGACATTCTTAGTCAGAACCAATGTGTTTTGTTCTCTGTGCAGGATAGTTAGATGCCATTCATAGTGCATCTTTACACGCTCTTACGGGAAAGCATGAAAGCTATAAGATTTGTTTAAGTATTACTGCGATCATAATTTGACTTTCTTTTCTTATTTAAAATTATTTTTGAATGAGTTTTTTATAAAAAATATATATGTACTCCTGACCATTAGATAAACAAAGCCATTTTTATAATTTATCATGTCAAAGGCACGATAGTTAGTTGAATGGCCATCAAGCTGAAAATATACATATAATGTACTTTGTAACCATTATTGAGACTGTTAGTAACTTCTATGTAGTTCTTAATATTTTATTCTATTGTGTGAAAGGTTCTGAAAACCTCAAAGTTTTAACTGATGAAGGAAAACTCTACTTTATTGTGTAGGTGAAACACTCTCTATTTTGGACACTCGGCAAATAAACAACAGTTTCGCTGCCATTTCTCCGTGTGGAAGATTTGTTGCTTCTGCAGGTAAAAAGTTTTCATAAATGTAGTCATACACGTAGTTTGTTGATCCTTTGGACTTCAATATAATTTTATCTTTTTTAGCTGATGCCTGAGACAAATTCTAATGGATTTATTGCGGGCGACCAGCGGAGCCCACAATCCTAATCTCAACATCAATTACTAACGCATGCGCGACAGTTATATATATATATATATATATATAATAGAATATACGGAAAACCCATCCTGGAATAATGTATATATAGAATAAATAGAAAGAAAAACATGTTGCCACAGATGG
>JAOTRI020131839.1:0-11366 GCA_028564885.2 Zoanthus sanctaehelenae
AACTAACCTTTTCTTCTATCACCTCAGTTAACGTTTGGTTGCAACTGACTCAACAGCTGTTCCTGGACTGTTAGTATAATAAAACTCCAAAAATGGTTATCATAATCATTAACGGAAGTTTTGAAGCGCTGTCTTTTTTAAGTTAATCTCACTCGTAACTAAAAACAATTGTGTCCATCATATTTGGAAAGGCCGGTTTGCCATCGAAACTTTAGAATCAGCCATGTAAAGCGGTCAATTTGTCGCTTAGCTTAATTGTATTTCGCAAAAGATGCGCTTGAAACTGTTTGGATCATTAAAAAATTTGTTATTAATTGTTATTTTTGCATGGACATGCAGTTCCCATGAAAGATAGAAACCGGCGCCATTGAATTAGAGTAACTTATTGAGACTGGAAACACAAAAAAATTGGCTGGAGAAATACTACACTAGGAATTATTTGAATTATAGTTTTTCAGAATTAACTGTAAAATAATGTAATTAAATTTTGCCTTAACTGACTGTATTGAAACAAAAAGGGATTAATTTGTTTAACAAACCAAATGTTTAATTTTAGTAACAGGTGCACACAATTGGTTTTACTCACAAATGAAATTACCTTAGGAGAGAGAGAGAAGTAGAAAACTTCCAAGAAAATCAAGCTAACTGTTTTTAGAATATTATATTGTTATTAGATTTTTTACAAATATCTTACTAATAACCGAGTGCGAGGTCTCTCCGGACTCCGGCGAAATATTTTCTCAGACAGACCGAGCAAACGAGGTTATTAAGATATGACCAATTTATCATAAAAAACCTCCAAGAAAATTAAGCTAACTATTTTTAGAATATTATATTGTTATTAGATTTTTTACAAATATCTCACTTAATAACCGAGTGCGAGGTCTGTCCGGACTCCGGCAAAATATTTTCCCAGACAGACCGAGTAAACGTGGATTTTAAGATATTTATTACATGGCACTTTTAGATTAGTAAAAGAGAACAATTGTTAGCTAGAATTCGGTCCAATAACTTCCTAGAAATTTGACTTGACATGTAATAAAAATTTGTATATATATATGTAACTCTTTCGTCAAACTTACTCAGCTCTCGTTTTCACGAAGGGAGTTAATGTTAAAATTATGTTTGTTCAAAGTATTTATTCGATTCAATCGGAACGGATATTGGTGTTTGGTACAGCTGGTGGAAGTCTTGTACTCGCTAAATTTTTTTTGATGCTCATTGCTCTTTTGTTGTTGTTGATTTCAGGCTCAAATTGTTCTTAATTCTGTTCTTATTTCTAGCGGCTCAATTGAAGAAAAAACATAATAGAAACTGAATCAAGTCATTGTAAAAAGATGCGTCTCGCATTTTACAATAAATGTGAAATACTTCTTGTGTTTGATATTGTGTTGCTAAGTTAATTTATGAGTTTTAGTCAAGTCTCAACGTAAAACAAATTACATTTTTACACTTTTTGAAGCCTCAGCCTGAGGATTTTTTTTTACTGAATTGTTTTTTAAGTTGAGCCTCGTTGTTTTAATTAAATTGTTTCTATAAAACAAATGTGTACCCTCATCGACGAATAGTCATCTTGTTCCTGAAGATGAATTACAATTGTAGATGATTGTAAATGACGCTGAGCGTGTTTGTATGTGAATTTGCAGATTGTGGTTGTATGCTTGAGTGCTGAAAAGTTCAAAGTGATCCAGAATCCAGGAGTTTTTCTGGATCACCCTCAAAATTTAATCAGTTCTTCTCTGTTCCATTTCGAACAATATCTGAAAATCTCATCAAAATCCGTCCATAACGTTTTGAGTTATGTTGCTAACAAACAAACTCCGGCCAAAACATAACCTCCATAGCGGAGCCTTATAACCTTTACTACATATTCATTTAATTTATAATAAACAAATTTTCAGAAAATAATGGGTTAGAAATATAAAATGATTTTAATAAAAGTCTGGTAAGCAGCTATATAATTCACGCTAAAGTCATCTGCAAAGTCATTTCTAAAAGTGGGCCGGACAATCCTCTTATGCTAATATTAATTTCACATGACTTTAAGTAGTTTCAAGAGAATTCCTGGTCCTTGGTCCTTTTAGTTTTACTGTCATGTTGATTTTGAAAATTAAGCGGTATTTTATCTTAGTTTTTCTACAGGCATTCAAAGAAAATTCACCGAGATAATCATTTTATTTAATTTTTCATTTTAAAAAACTAACTTGTTTTGCAAGTAAACAAAATAAAGTGCAAGGCTGGCACTACGACAACATCAAAACTTTTATTGCAAATATTTCGACTAGTAGAACTAGTCTTCTTCAGTGCAGGAGTTTTTTTTTTTCTCCAGCACTGAAAAAGACTAGTTCTACTAGTCGAAATATTTGCAATGAAAGTTTTGATATTGTCGTAGTACCAGCCTTGCATTTTATTTTGTTTATACTACAAATCCTTAGAAAATATCCTGTTTTCAGCTGCTTTCCAGTTTTTACATATTTGAAGTAAAGAGCTGAAACTTCTCCATTTTATTAATGTCAACCTTCTCTTTCCATTTCTGGATGCCATTCTGTCATAGCTGATTGACTTAAGGTAGCTGTAGTCACGTGACCCCCAACTGTAAAGAACCTATTAATCAAGTTGTAAATTAACTAATCATGAATAAAACATACTTTGAAACTTAAAAGTTGTATGATGTTTATAAAAATCTTTTACACTTTTTTCATAAGATTCTTTATTTTTCTATAATCTTCTTAGTTTCATTTCCAACAGGATAAAATATCACTTTTAGTATGGAAAGCTTACCGCCACATCCCGGACGAATCGATTTGTCGTAGTTTGTACTCTTCAAGTGCTGTATAATATCTGCTTGTGTAGATTCATTGGCTTGCTTGCTTGAATCAATTTTATATTCAAAGCTGAAAAGTGGTAGTTTTTGAAAGTAGTTTCCTAATTCAAATGTTTTGACATTAGTTCTAATACTTTCTTCTAGAAAATGATTTTTTTAATTAGAATTATCCTTGAGTATTGAAGACAAAAAATTCGAATGAGCGTAGCAAACAGTTGATACTTTAATCGCGCGCGTTTTTGACAAAGGAAACGCAAAGCTGACATATCCTACTGTGGTTGGGTGTCCTAAACCGGTGTGCAAATTGTTGTATTTGTCTTTGAAGTGTTTATGTACTGTTAGGATGTCAAAATATCCCCTCCCACTCTTCCCCTCCTCTTCTTCGTCAATTTAGTGTGGATTTAGTCCCGCTTACTCGACAATATTTATGTGAAAGCAAGAAATGAAGATTGGAAACCACGGAATACATCAAAATAGCTTCCACGTGTGTCGCCTTGTAATTGTCAAGCACACGGCATGGCACAGAGTTTTTCAGCAAATAGAATTGTCAAATAAAATTGGTCACTTTTTTCAAGTGCAAGGGAAGAAAATTAACACGGAAGCTGATTGTCATATAGACCTTATTCATAAATGGCGGCCGTTTTAATAGCCTTTTGTCTTTGTTCAAATTAGCCCTACTAGCCTCGTTTTTGGGTTAATATGTTATTCAAAACGAGGCAAGAAGGGCTAATACAAAAGAATATTGAAATCGCCGCCATTTATGAATAAGGTCTATAATGAAAATTGTTTCTTGTAGCCGGGCCTTTTTAGTGTTGTTTTCAGAATATGTCATGATGTTCATAAGCGCTCCATGCGTATAGTTTTTATATTCCAAAACACACAAATAATGCTTAACTTATATATTACCGAATGACACAAGCTAAAATTAGGTTTTACATATGGTTGTTTAAAATAACTCTAAAATTTACTATAGATGTCACTTTTAAATGACTGAAAGCATGCAAACTCCAATTTTTGCTTAGTTTTGATATAAGCTATCAATGGAAAAGAATTAGGAGAAGCTTAGGTGACAACGACAAGCAACAGGCAGATTGTGATTAAATAGCAGACAGGCAAATTAAGACAAAGAATTAAAATATTCGTTCTGTCGCTCTTGACAAAAAAACCCGAGGAGTACCATATTAGTTTTTGGGTGAGGTGTACCGCCCAAAGCTCAAAACCCTAATACTACCCCACACCTGAAATTGATACCCTACACAGACCTTTTCAAAAATCATACCTTACCCCTTCGTAACCATGCGTTAAAAGCTGCTTAAAATTGTACCATTTATATTAAAAAGTGTTTACTGGACTGTTATCACATCTACGTTTAAAATACCATCATATTATCATAACTCTCTCGACACCAGAAGCTGTACACTTTTCCTAACCATGGACTGAAATTAGATACTTCGATGGCAGACCACATGCAGGCAAATACCGGCGATACCCTATCCCAGAATATAGAGGTCAAAAAACATACCCTATTAATTACATAGGGCACCACGACATACCCATCCCCCCTGGTTAAATATATTATTGTAGTTTGTATAGGAGTCGCTTATTACATGCTATGTGTTAAAATAAAAGGAGATCTTAATAATCTTACCAGTACTGACTAACATTCGCGCCGCATGCTGCAAGCATTAAACATTTCAGAAAAAATCGCCCAATTGGCTGCATCTTGGCTTTGTTTTTGTCAAACGTTCAAGTCTCGGTAGCCACAATACCTTCCTCGTCTGCTGTACACATCATTTTCTGATAAATACAAACAAAGTTACAACACATTGATTGAAAAACAAAAATTAAATGCTTTAAATCAAAGTTAGTGTAGACGACTGGTTATGAAACTTGATGACTTTCTTTGTACTATGTTATTGTTCTTCGTTTCCCTATTAAAATATTATGCTGACCGTGCACAAATAACGGGAGTTACAGGGAGCCTTTACAATGACCTGCGAATGAAGAATTGGTAAAATAATTTTACGGAAATTGTATGTGACGAAAAACTTTAGCCAATTTGCTTGAAGCTGATTAGTGTAAAATACCCTAAAAACAATGATTTTTACCTTGTTACCTTACTGAGACTTAAATTTCGCAGTACCATAAAAAAGAAGAGAAAAAATTTAGCGTTGTAAACGGAAACATTCTCCACTTTAACTTTTGAATTAATTAAGCCGTGCGGATAATCAGAGCGTCTTTGTACCCAGTTCCTACTCCTGCATCACACATTTACTTCAGCAAGAGCGGACCGCTCGTTTACCCGCCCATAACCCTGGTTATAGCACCACCCGTAAATTTTAAGTTCACGAAAGAAGTGCTGATTTCAATATTTTAGCAATTTTTAGCATGGAAAACATTAAACAAGGCCATGAACTCAACCTACTGTATTTATATATACTTGCTGGATCGTGCAGATCAAGGCACAATTAGCAATAGCAAATATAAACTTAGCATGCCAGAAAAGATCAAAAAACCCTTAATATGCATGGTGGAGATATGGAACTCAGTTTGTTGCTATGATAACAAAATTTGTTAAGTTCATATTGCAGAGCACTTCCAATGGAATCTTATATACTGTAAAAAATCAAACATGTTTGTTACAAATTGACTGAGATATTCTTGTTTATCCAATTAAATTTGATCAAAATTCGGTTGAGTATATGACGTCATAACTTGCCTAAATTGCATATTTTAGAATTTGAAAGAATTGAAAGAATTGAAAGAATCTCTGGAAAAAAAAACGGATATTTGAAAACAGTAAACGGCATTTTTACTCTTCTACAAACATCTTGTCTATGTCAGTTTAAATGGCTTAGATTTGAATGATACAATTTTTTTGTCACGATACCACTGTTATGACTACTTTATGCTGTTCACTTTGTTTTATCAAATTCTGTTGTACACCCTTGGGACCTTTCTATTTTATACCTGTTGATTATGTATGTGTCTCACATTCTTTTGTATCTCTGATGATGCAGTAGAACGGCAAAATCTCAGATTTTATAGATTTTAAATTAAAACTTTACCATCTATTATAACAGTTTTAGACAGCACTCGTATTTTATCGCCGGTTTTTATATACCATGCTGTTAAAGGACAACTCCATCAAATTAGTAAAATTGTCAACAGCCAGTTGATTTTTATAAGTGCGCATGAATAAGCTAAATTTTACAAAAAAATCACTTTTAAATTCTTACTTAATTACATAAATTTACACCTCTACTTGAAGTAGAATTCCCCAAAACTCTTTCTGAAACTGAAAACAAAATTAATTTTTCCGTCTCTCAAAAGAAAAACTATTATTTAAAAACAAGTTCGTTTAAAAATCAAATAAACCCAAATTTAAATTTTCTCTTTTTTGAGTCCAAGATGCATACGTTTATTGAGTGTAAAAGAAACATGTTCTAAAGTTTCAAACTATTTGGACGAAGCACTGCGGAGTTACAGGAAAGTTAAACCCACAATTTTTTATCCTTCATGATCGTGGAGCGGCCGTCATATTGTCGGCACGGCAAATTGTCGGAAGTAACTCTTGTGACGTCATTATTGGTGCGGGAAATGAAAACTTCAAAGAGAAATCGTGGTGTTTTGTGTGGGTAAAAAATGCAAAAAGAACTAAAAAACCAAATTTGGTACTGTTATGTTACCTCGCGATCGGGAAGGAAAATTTGAAGAAAATGGGTCTCGTTTGTGATCGCCGGTAAATTCAACATGGTGATGTAGGCAAGAGGTAATCCAAACGCGCTCAATGTTATCGTTGAAAATATATGGTGAAGTTGAAGGATAAACACTAGATATAACAATGGAAAATCGATCGATCAAAAAGTTTTTTAACGGAATGAACTTGTAAGGAAATTTGAGCCTAAATTGAAATAAAACCCATAGAAGAAAAGAACAGCGAAATGAAACCAAGAGTCGATTTTGTATATATAATGACATGTACAACTGCATGTGTTTGAAACTGCCAAGATTATACATATTTGCATTTTCGTAAGTAGATCTCTAAACTTCAAAGAGGAATTTTAATTATTTTTTGTATTTTGTGTTTCCTGTCTCTATTTTTGAAGATCAGGTTGTTTTCATTTTTGTCAAGAGTGAAAATATTGCTTGGAAGCGAAGGCCATTTGGCTTTTATGGCAAGAATGATCAAGAATATAAACCAACTTTTTATTATTTTAAAATAGTAATTGAAACGGGCTGGCCCGGTTCAGTGAGATCCCGCTGTGAGCTGCCGAGATCTCGGCATGGCGGGCCAGACATTTTCTGATGTAAACACACTATCCCGGCGAGGTGGGACAAAATTGAACAAAGGTGAGAAACTTGATTGCCGAATACGTTTAGATTTCTTGTTTTTCTACGCAATTTTTTTTATTGATTACATGTACATAAGATAATACGTCCCGCGATAAGATTCTTCCATATAAACACGCCAAATTTCATTTTATCCAAACGGGCCAGCCCTGTTCGCCTTACTCTTATAAACAGGTCCTAAATAAATGTTGTTCCTCTTTTTACTGAAAAAAATGTAGAAAATATGGAAATTATGAAATTTCATTGTTGAAACTTGAATCGGGTTTTATATTTAAATACCGTTATATTTAGTGTTAAGCGTCCAACATATATTTTCAACGTTCACAAATTTGTAAACTAAAATAAATAAAACAAAATAATGATTTTGTTTATCATTACTGGCAAATGATTTCGCGGTCTTGTCAATTTGTGTAACAGACCGAGACAGAGTTTTGTGCGTAAATAAATTCACATTTGTCATACTTTCATTCTTTTTTGATAAAAATATTGAATTAGAATATAAACGGTAATTTATGTTCACTATTTCTTTATGTTTAATTATTAGTTTTGAAGTGCTTTACGCATTTTTTTTAGCTTACCTTTAAAGGAAAATAGCGGAAATGTGTAATTCATAAATAGAACCTGACACAAAATATTGTGAACTATTTTGTTATGTTTTGATCTAAAAACTTGTAAATACTTTAAACTTAAAGTTAATAGATCAACATTTTGCTACTTGCATACATTTTGAATTTTTCCTGTATGAAGAACTTCAATTTCTACTGCTTAAATATGTTTTGATTTTGAGGTGAAACACACAGCACGCTGCTCCAGGAACAGACACCATTTGTGCAAACAGCAATAGAATTTGGTTTCGATAGTTTAAAAAACAAGTTACCCTTTTGAAAATTATGTAAGTAGAGATTTTATTTTCTGCTTTTATGCATGTGAATGCACTGAGGTGGTATTTCATCTTAGGACTTTTGTGTTTTCTCGAAAAATTCGGCTCAAGCGCAGATTGCAAAGGATAGTTTTCACAAAAAACATTGAAAATACTGTGACTAAAATTTTGTCCGCCTTAGGCTTTGGGATTTATGTATAATTCGCTAATTTCATTTTCCTCAAGTATGAGAAACACAGACTACAAAACTGCAAAAACATAAGCAGATCAAGAAATATTGTTTAATTCTTGAAAGTACTTTTCTTCGGCATGGTCAAAGTTTGCCGTGTTCTACGACACTAGACTTTATTTGACGATGTAATACTGTAAAAATTGTATAAATAAGATTCTCCTGAGCGCATGTTAAAATAATTTGAAACAAATTAAATATTTAGGCGCTGACTTGAAAAAGCACACAATTCTAAAACGAAACTTAACAATTGAAATTATTGCTGAATAAGACAAAATGTGGTCAAACCTCTTTTTCTTCGCCACCCGAGCGTATGAAATCTTCCATGTAAGTAACTGAACTTATGATCGATAACGGCTTCGCTTTATATACATGGCCGAATTAAAAACTGAACAGCGAAAATATTGAGGGTAAAGTAAAAAAGTATATGAAATCTTAATTTCACATGTATATTTATTGACATTATAAGCTTAAATCAACAATAATATAAATGTTCAGTGCAATGACTAAAGAATCTCTCACCAATCAACATGACAAACTCGCTCATCCGATTCAGATGCCATGTGCTAGAATTTATATAGTAAGTTCAATGTTTACTGCGTACTATTTAGCAATTTCCCGATCAAAATATAATGTAGTTAGCAATTAGATCCCTTCCCCACAAATTCGCAGAAAATTTCTAAGACAACAACGACGTCACAAAGCAGAGTTTCATCACCATTCCTTTTGTTAAACCGCGCGGCCATTTCAGAAACGTTTTCGTAAATTTAACTTTTTTTTACTTCTTTTAACGATTCCGAAAAAAAAATTTTTGCATAAATGTTCTATAAGATGTTTTTTTCTTTCTATTAAATATAAGAATTCTGTCCTCACACCGCCTGCCTAGACTAGCTCTGCTATTTGCAAGCGGCAGTGTGATAACTGTAACACATGTGATAAAAATAATAAAGTTGAAGTTGAACTTGAGTTTTTAACATTTTGTAGCTACGTATTGTTTGAAAAAAAAAATTTTTATATTTGGGTTTATTTGACCTTTAAATTGGTTTCTACCAAACCCCCTCACGCTGAGTAGTATTTAAGTAATCAAATATTGAATATTGTCAGACAAGCGTTGCTGGCAGAGTGTATGCCGCTACCTACGTTCGCCAGATGTTGCTACGGTATACAAATACATTACCTGAAGTTGAATCAAATGATTCAAGTAACATAAAAACCCTTTTAATTTATAGTCTCCAAAGTATAATAACTATTAAAGGAATCATTAGTTTACAATTGAAATTATAATGCACAACTTTTTCTGACCTGTTTAATTATTAACTACTGACGGTGTTAGTCATGTATTTCTGTATTGAGAAGAAAATAAACTCCACCAAACCACAAGAAAATTGTTATTGGTTCATAAACTCAGATTAAAATCAATTTTATTTAAATTTGAAACCTGTGAATAACTGTTTTAAAAGTAGAAACTTCATGGTTGGTTTATTATTTGAGAAGGTTTGCACGCTTTATTGCTAATCGGCAACGATTTTTTTTTTTCTCTTATTACTTATAACCGACAACAAGTTTTGAATCAGTTTCATCCAAAGCAGTTAAGCAAAAAAGTTAGCCAAAACATTTTTATTTAGTTCTTTATAATTTGCGAAAAAAAATATGCAGCTGTTTAGCAAAAATACTTTATATGTTACTTATATTTTGAAAAAAGTTTCTTACTAAATGTGTATAAAATTGATGCAAGAAGAAAACAAAACTAAACTTTCTAGGAGACGAAATTGAATGAGTAATGAATCATCTTTAAGTAAAGAAATGAATTAAGAGATTTATGATGTCGTGAAAAAAGACGGACAAATAGACGGGTTAATAATGGATATACTCTTTCATATAACAATATACTTCATAAAAACATTGAGACTGGAAAAGCCAATTTTGTTTTAAAAAAAACAAGAATAATGGCAAAACCGCACTCAAATTTTAGTAATTTTGCATGCATGTTCTATTAAAAAAAACATTACTGATTACTTGAATTGCAATTGCAATCCCAAAATGGCAAAGTCATCAACAGATCTCTTGCCTTTAAAGCTCGATACCACGGCCATTTTAAAAACGTAAATAATTCCATGTTACAGATATTCACGAAGCTTATAATATTTCTAAAAAATATTTTCAGCCTAAATTTGATCGAAAAATATTTATATTCAGCCTGGAAACGAAAAACAGAGTGTAACTCCATTCAAATTTATTTCTTCTCCTGACCCCCTAGTGAATATATATCTTGTAACAGGTACCAGATGATAATCCTAATGAGTTGAATAGATCTAAATCTTCTGCTATACAAAAATTCATCATTCATTTACTTTTGGTCTTCACTTTTTAACCAAACACCAAGTCCAAAGCATACATCAAATGGTTATTTTTTTCTTGCCCTTGAAATTAATTTCTTAGTCATTTCTTCCAAAGTAGCAATTTCTAAATAAAAAGTATTAAATTATTCATAGTTTGTAAAAGGAAAATTTAGCAGTTTTGAAAGACATCTGTATGCTACCTTGATTTTGAATTTAGACTGGCAAGGAAAAAGCGCTATTAAACCGCAAAGCAATAAAAATCAGTATATGGCACTTACCCATAAAATACATCTGTTGCATGCTCGGAACAAAAATAATATAGAACTGTCAGAGACATTAAAGCAATGTTAACATTACAAATGCAAACTTAATATTAAATTTGACAAATGCAAGTGAAGATGAAATACCAAAATCTGAAATAGTCACGTGACATCAGAAACAGCTGCCCCGAAGTCAGTTTAAAAAAGCTTTGAAAATTTGATAAATCTCTCACTATATTAGTATATAGATAGTTTTCTCAATAGTTTTAGAGTGACGTTTTTGACATTTCTTTTGTTCACTGATACCGTAATGTATGTGAAGAAATTGTCGTTGAACGACAACGGAAGAAATCAAGCCACAGCATACAGATGATCCTGCTCCAGAACTATCTTAATTATTAATTAAAACTAGCAGTAATCATAGATTAGTGAAGTGCGTTCGATAGTTTAAAGGTTGGATAGGATGGTGATTTTTCTAGCA
>JAOTRI020131849.1:0-10140 GCA_028564885.2 Zoanthus sanctaehelenae
TTCGCATCACTTCCCCTGAAGAAGGATATGTGATTTATCCGAAACGTCGGGACATTTTCAACTTTTTAACTTTTTTAGAAAAAAGTTTTAACTGGAGAAATAGTAACTTTATATTCATATAGAGTTTTTTATCATGTGTCAACCTAGTTGCGAAAATAACATTTTTAGCAATTGTTTGGCTGTTAAACATTTCACACGAAACTATATAAGATATTTTACTTAACTCTACGTCAAGTACTTTCAATGTGCACAGAATTTTTTTTCTATTCAATTGTCTACAAGAAGCGACAAAACATTTCTAAGTCTTTCTTTTTATATTTTGAACTCAATAATCTGTAGGATATTCTACTCAACGCTACATCAAGTACTTTCAAAGTACACATAATTTCTTTTCTTTTCAATTGTCAACGAGAAACGACAAAACGTTTGTTAAGTCTTTCTTTTTATATTTTGAACTCAAACTATTTTGGCTGTTTATGAGTCTCTCCTCACGATAATATGTATTCTACTAACTGTTAACTCTTATAGTAATTACCACAATCAGACTTCAGTAAGAAGACTTTGCTTTTCTTTTTCATGACAATACTAGCACTTGTCGCCATTTTTATTGGGCTCATAAGAGACCAACATTCACTGATCAAGCTTATATTGTCGGACACTTAATGTAACTTTAGCCTAAAAATGATTTTCTTTCTTTGCCAGTGGGGAGGTGAAATTAAGCTAGTAAGTAAGCTATCACTCAGTCTCATGATGTTTGCCAGTTTTCCTGAAAATTTTCACTTGAACAAAATCCCTATTAAAATGACGGCAATTTTCAAATGAGGATTTTAAAAATTAATTTTTACAATATTTTACATAAATGAATGAGTCTTTTTAAAAATGACCTTTGCCAAAAAACATACGCGGTATTTAGGGATTAAAACGAAACATTAAATACTATAACCTGTCAGACGAAACTGTTAGAGTTTTTATGAGTCCTCTTTAACTAACAACGCACTTTCCTTGATTTTTGCAAACTAGATATTACTATAAAAAATTTCAAAGCTTTCGTGTCCTACGTTGATTGACCAGCTTTTGACGATTCGTGATCAGATTTTGCAGCAAAACATTGTTGTCATTTTCTTTACAATAAACCAAGTGAAAAATTTGAAGACTTTTAGAAATATGGAAGAAAGCACGCTTAGTTTTCTTTCCCAAGCTTCTTTCAAAGAAGAATAATCACTCGACTCTTTGCTCTACGAATCTAACAACGCTAACAACAAATGGAACTCTCTGTGATTTACAATTTAAAAACGAACGCACTTACATAGTCCACAATTATTTGCATAGTTTTTGTACTTTCAGAGTGAAATGCAAACCTATATGTATATAACACGCGTTTTTATTATATAATCATCCATAAAATACCTATGTTTCTCAAGGCATTCGTAAACTTGTTATATGTTATGTTCACTAGTAAAAATAACAAAGTTTCTTTTATCTTTAAGATTTTATAGATAATTGTATAATAAATATACAATGTGCCGTCCCGATTACCACTATAATCATTAATGGCTTTATGGCAACTCCATAACTTGGACACAGGATGTATGATTACACATTGTATGATTGCATTGTGGAGTCACCAGAGTGCTCAAACTGCGAGTAGTGGTCAATGCATAATACAAATAGTGAACGTTCACTCGGAAATTCTCCATTCCATCCTCAGAGTGCTCAAAAACAAAAGCCGCTTGAGCATAATATCCATAATATAAAACCCGTACCTCCACGCGCCCGTGTAATGTTAGTGGCAAAATGTCATTCCATATGTCATTTTATAAATACTAGTTGCGTATCCATTTCCTAGGCCTGAATGCCTGGAGCCTTCATTTTATTTTGACAGGGGACCTTTTTTTTACTTTTATTGAGTAAAAAGACACAGAAACGTAATAGAAAAACTTGTAAAAGAAACATACTCCCGGAGCCGTCTAAAACCGATCGTGCCACAGCGCTTGCTAACAGCAGCTCACACTTTAATTAGATATTTAGGTTTATCCGAAAGAAATCCTGGTTTCTTGATTACTGTAAATTTTTGTTAACGTTGCGATCATAATATGCTTGTCCGAGTTCTGCGCCCTCCGAATGCTTTTCTAGTTTCATTATGGAATAACGCAGCTTCTTAGTTACAAAAATTGCAAAAAAAATATTGTACTCACAACTAAGTTGTACGTTTCTGCAAGTAAAACAAAAAAAGCAACAATGGACAGTGTTTTAAATTGTCTTGATAGTCTACAATTATCGGCAATAAACTATTTTAAGAAACCGGTCTGATCGGAATGTTTGATTCATTACTCCATAAATTATTGGATTAATCACACTACTGGCAAAAACAGAAAATATACGTATAAACACAAAATATTTAAGCACGGCTGATGAAAGTACTTTTAAATTGTTTATAGTAGTCGAAATAATTACTGGAAACCAACAGAGATAAAAACAAACTACAATTACTGTTAGTAATCTGGTTATTTTGGCCTCCTGCACTCCATACGGAGAGTTTCCTTCTTGTGTAGACGGAGCAGCAGCAATATTATGTTGACGGATGGATTTGTAAATCTTTACGTAACAGATAACGACAACCAAACTGGGAATTCCGACGAGGAGGCCGGGCGTAATTGTGGCATAAATGAAAGAAGCTTTGCTTGAAAAAATTAAGTGGTCTATTGTGGGATTGGACTCGCTGTTTTCGTAACGAATTCCCACAGCGGGATAATTAATAGCAAGAAGGAAAGCTACTACCCAGCTTGCGAGCGACATCAATGCAGAAGTTTTTTTTGAGTAAACTTTTCTATACAATTCTGGTCTGACTACTCGGAGATATCTGTTGATTGCTAACTGCATCACAGTCAATATTGATGTTCCCGAAGCAGCTACAGGACAACAAAATAGTATTTGAGAGTATACTTTTCCTCCAATCCAACGGTTTAAAAGGGACGAAACGGTGAAAAATGGCATCACAATAACTGCCATAAAAAGATCTGTGAGAGCCAGTGAGAAAACGAAGTTGTTGGTGACTGTACGTAGAGAAGGGCTTCTGTAAAACGCCACGCAGACTAGCAGGTTACCTACAAAGGCTGCAGTATTGAGGACGAGGAAAATGAGTGATTGGACGACTGCTATGACTGTTGTCCTTGTTGTTACAGGGGCGTGTGAAGAAATATTGGAGACATTAAACAAGGACGTGATGTTCATTTTGAAATTTTAGAAGCTTTTTATGGCTGATTAACGACCGCTTCGATGTTCACCAAAATGCTGCGCTTAAGCAACGAGAGAAGATTTTGCTTTTAATCATGACTGTGAGAACGACAAAATTAGATTATTTTTTCACGAAGCTATATAAGATATTCTACTTAACGCGACTTAAGTACCGTTGAAAGTCCACAGACTTTGTTCTTTCAATAGTCTGTGAGAAACGATAAAACGTTTGTTAAGTCTTTCTTTATATATTTTGAGATTTTGAATTATTGAATATTTTTCTTCGAGATAATTGGCAGGATATTCTACTTAACGTTTTATCCAGAACTTTCAATGTGCTCAAAGTTTTTATTATTTAACTGTCTATGAGAAACAACAAAACGTTTTCGAATTCGAATTTTTATAATTTGAGCTCCGAATATTTGGCCGGGCTGTTATAATATTTTGCTAGAATAATCTATTAGATTTTTTTAGCGATAATCTGTAGGATATTCTTCTTATAAAGCTACGCCAAGTTCTTTCAAAGTGCACAAAGTTTTTTCCTTTCAAATTTCTATGAGATGAATTTATCCGGGAATCGAAGACAAGCACCTGTTCCATTGAAAGGCTTGGAAAAAGATTTTGCTTTTTTTTTCATTTTCAAACTTGTTAATATTTTGTCTGGTACTTTCTCGTTGTTGTCTCAGTAATAAATTTCGTGATTAAAATACTGACAAGCGTTTTTAAAGGTATTTTGATGTAGTTAAGACAATCAAATAAAGAAAATTAAACTAATGTGAGCTGTTCGGTTTTTCTAGAAAAAGTATTTACTGTTGAAAATGTAAATTAATTACCGTATAAACGAAAGAATACTTACTAACGTTTCGGACGTTAGTCCCTCGTCTGTTTTACTCCTCAAGACAATATTAGCTCTTGTCGCCATTTTTAAGAGACCTGTATGACATCAATAGTCTCTAATTTAGCTAATATGAGAAATGTGTTTTGCCTGTTTTTTCGAAAATCCTAAAATAAAATAGTAAGTTTTCTAGTAAAAATTTCAAACTCCCATCATTACTTTGTTATCTTTTAGATGTCACAATTCCTGTTTTGTTTACAAGGCTTTGCGTTTGAAAATGGCTTCACAATAACTGCCATGGCAAGATCTGTGAGAGCCAGTGAGAAAATGAAGTTGTTCGTAGCGGTAAAACACCACGCAGACTAGCAGATTACGAAAAAAGGCTCCAGTATTGAGGACGCGAAATGTGAGTGATTCCACGACAACAATGGCTGTTATCCTTGGTGTTACAGAGACATGTGAGGAAGAATTTGAGACATTAAAAAAAGAAAATATGTTCATCTTGAGATATAGTCTTTTTTTCACCTTTGGCGACGAGAAGTTTAGAGAGATGTTTCTTCTTCTGAGCTGTTCCAGATGGCTTTGAGATGATCCGTTTGGCCCGATCGTGTAAACACTAATTAACAACACTGCGTTTTACTGATTGCGATTGTGTTAATTGTACGCGTGGTTTTGATCAGTATGTGTAGGTTTCCTGTATAGACATTTGTCTACAGTTCTCATCCCAAAAACTCAACACCACAGAAATAAATAAATACTTTATTTAACGTCAATTGCGAAGGAAGTGGTTGGCCATTTTTCCTAGCCATAGGCTAATGTTTAATGTTCGACGATTCAGATCTCGGCGTAAAAGTCGAATTTGCTGAGGGTGGAAAACCGGAGTACCCGGAGAAAAACCCACTGAGTCAGATTGAGATCAACAGATCTCAGCCCACATGCCGAGCCTAAGAATCGATTCTGGGTCGTATAGGTAGGAGGCGCGACTGATGATAATTATGCCAACCTGGCTCCCAAAAAAATCAGTAGATTTTAAGTCCACCACAGTGCTACCATACATCTGAGAAATTTTCGAAACCTTCCGCCACAACCTTTACCATCAAGGAGCACCCACCGTCTACCATTCAGGTACCACGATAAGGTCTCAATTGTTTTCAAACATAAAGATCCCACTGACCTAAATAAACAGCATGATGTAGTTTACGCGATACCATGCAAATGAGGAAAAGTTACATTGCAGAAACGGGACGATTCATGCAAGAGAAGATGAAAGAACATGACAGAGATACAAGATTCGCGCAAACCCAGAATTCTGCCGTCTCAGAACACCCTTACGAAAACCGACACAAAGCACTGTGGAAAGAAGTGAATTTTATTGACAACCACTGGTACATGAGGAACGTGAAAGAGGCAATTGACATAAACGCAACCCCAACAATATCAGCAGAGATAACGGAGCTGAAATACCACAACCTTGGATACCGACAACTAGGGAACATCAAACCCAACGATGCGCAACAAGTCAGCGGACGTCTGAGGAAAGGGTACATCACGAAAACAATAGCCTGATCAAAATGAGCAAGTCACGGAGACTACCGCGATACATAATGCTGTACGGGAACCAGTCGACCCCATCAACTGGAGAAGACAAGCAGTAAGCAGTCGAAACGTGAGACAAAAGAAAAGCCATAAATTGTTATCCAGCTTCCACGTATCTGTGACTTACTTGATGTTCGTTTTGTGTACCGCTGGTCATACTGAAGGTCTAAAAACTGCAATAACAAGTCGAAGTGAAAGATGGCTTGTACAATAGGCAGCCCAACTGCGTAAAGATTAGTTTCACTGCTAGTTTAAACTTATATAAGCTCAAAATAAAAAAAAACATTTAAAACACATTAAAATCACAAATTTCTATTTGTGAATCGAGAAGGCGAAAAAGTTTTTAAATTTTTAGATTTTTTTCTTGCACTAAAATATATAGTCACCCAAACTGAGGCACCCTTAACAAAGTACTGCACATACTGGAAAATGGACAAGCATGAAAACTAGGAAGGATGTTAACTTATTTTTTTCTTGAAATGATATTGTTGCTCTATATCAAATCCCGTTCTAATTTATGGTCCAAGGGCCAAGATTCATGTTTTTATGACAAATAAAGACTTAACCCTATTTTTGGCCCAAACAACTTGACTATTATTCTGATACATTTGGTAATTTACACTGAAACTCTTTATTTTGATTGCATGAAAAAGGTGAGGTCAAAACTTTGCCCAATTTCCATATGAGCGTAAGAGCACCAGGGAACAAATAAGTTTAAAATACAACACAACACTTTTAAATTTTGGTAAAAGTGTTGTGTTGTATTTTAAACTTACTTGCCCAATTTGCTCGGAATTCTACTGATGGACTAGTTTGTTTTATCACACACAGCTCGATAAACTTATTATCAGATTAGCAGATATCACAATGAAATATATATAAAAGCAATCATTACACTGATAAAATGAAACCTTTATCCTTTATTTGGTTGAAAAAGCTTAGAAGAAATAATAACCTTATACAATTTTACAACTTATCTCAAAAAGCCTTTTTTAAAGGTTTGTTTTTTTTGCAGTCAGAAGATGCTTCAGAGGTTTCCAATGAAGAAAAGATGTTTAGCACAGAAGATGAGAAAGAAATTCATAGGCTTGGAAAATTGTTGAAATTAAAAAGAAAGAAAGAGTTACCTTCTGCTTTCAAAGATGATGGTTTAGACTGTATCCTTTTAGATTCAAGCATAATGCTCATTTCCTCCAGGGTTCTGAAAATCTGGAAAAACAGATAATTTCCCTAAACTCTTGGAAAAACAGATAATTTCCCTAAACGCCTGGAAAAACAGAGAATTTCCCTAAACTCATGGGAAAACAAATAATTTCCCTAAACATCTGGAAAAACAAAATTCTCCTAAATTCCTGGAAAACTCCTGGGAAAAAAACAGATATTTTCTCTAAACACCTTGAAATCTTTTGATATGTTGTGCAAACAATTTTATAAAAAAAAAATCTCCACAAACATCTGCTCATGATTGTATTTTTCCAGGATTTTTTGGAGGGATTTTTCTCACATTTTTGTTGAAAAGCTGAAGAACCATAGAGTTGTTTTGGTAGCGTAGTTTCTCATTATGTTTCTTGTAAGGTAAAGTTTTGAATTGGGTTCTACCCTGGAGACTTAGAAACCTCGTGTCATTCCCTTATTTTCAGTCAGTGAGCACCATGTTCAAATATATTTTTATGCATGAGCCTGGAAGAATAGGTGCAATTTGACGCGTTTTGACTGAACATTTGGCCCTAAGGGCTATGTCAAATCCCCCACCCTGTCTCGAGGAAGGGGGAGAGGCTGAAATTTAAATTTACTGAAGCTTTAAAAAAACAGTTTAGGCCTTGGTGACATAAATTAATTTGTTTAACAGTGGAGTCTCTAGATAAAAGAACTGTCCAAGTACCCTTAACAGAAAGGTGTTAAGATCTGCTGGAAGTTTGTGAACCATTCTCCAAGAATCGTCATTCGGACTACGATAGTGACATGGACTACAAGTATAGCGACACAGGAACGAAGAATTTGTCTAAAAATGAGGTATACAAACATTGGTTATCCACTCGTGTATCGAAAATGTTGGTTATCTCTAATCCTAATAAGTTGAAAGCGTTGGACATTTATCAATAATTACCTGAAAATCTCTCCTTTGCCAAAACTATTATTCCTTTGGCAATCGGTGGCTATGACCCTGCTTCTCCGTCTCTGTATATCCTTTGCATTCTGCTCCCTCAAACCCAATTCTTCCAATCTCTCTTTTAACCGATCCTTCCATCTTTTTAATTGAGGCCTCTGCTTCTTTTTTCCCTTACCAACTTCTCCAAAGCCTGCTTTATCACCTCCTCTTTCCCTTTCCTTTCATCAACTCCTCCCATGCCTGCTTTATCACGTCCTCTTTCTCTTTCCTTTCACCATCTTTCGTTTCTTTTCCTCAGAGTGTACTGAAAATGTTGGTTATATTCTCATATTGTTCAGAAAAAAGTATATTTTCTTCAATTGTCCGTGCTCATGTGGTGGTTTTCTACTTTTCCTCTTAGGTCGGGACAAAATCTTGCAGACCTGACAACAGACATAATCATTATGTTGATGATGGTGATGATGGCGACAATGACAACGACGATGATGATGATAATGATGATGGTGATACTATGCAATCAGACGTTGATGTTGAAGATGTTGTTTTAAGTGAAGAAGAAAACGGAGAGAGTGACGGCTTCTTTTCAAGTAATCAAGAACCTGCGAGTGAGAATGATGAAGAAAATACTGCTACTGGAACGCAACACCAAGAAGATGCACTAGTTAAAATCAAAATACAAAATGAAAAACAGTCAAACCCTGTAACAAAATACGTGCCACCACATTTACGGAAACAAGATGAATCCGAAAAACAAACAAAAAAATTATTCCGAATTAGAAGACAAATGAAGGGCCTCCTTAACAGGTACATTCGTTTATATCTTTATATCGAACACGTTCGGTGGGATAAAAAGTATTTGTGCAAGAAAAACTGGACCTTACTTTTCACTTTTAACAGACTAATTTTTATCTTCAGGTTGAGCGAGTCAAATCTCCAATCAATTTCCAGTGAAATTGAAGAACTTTTTATACATCACAGCAGAAATGGTGAGGGATGCTTTATTGTCACTCTGGTTTGATTCCCTGTCAACACTCAGGGTCTCAAAATAATTCACACAAAAGTGCTGCCTTTGCTGTAACATAGGCAGATGGTTAGGTGTTCGTATCTTCTCGCATAAGGGTGTTATCCAATAGGTCCAATCTCTCAATCTTCTATCAAGGGACGTAGAATAATCCACACCCTTAAAATCATATTTCTAATGTTTTCAATTTGTGAGCTGCTGAGCGGGCAATTGAAATCCCTCATCTGTTGAAATTTTTTATCTTTTATAAAGTGCTTCCAGCTCAGGATAAGCATTAGCTACATAAATATAAATATTTTATTAACTTACATAAATATAAATAAATTATTATTTTTTTTATTATAAATGATGATGATGATGATGATGATGTAAGATTTAGTTACTGGATATGAGTAGTTTGGCTGCAAATACAACCATGCACTTGCGACGTAATGAACAAGAAATTTGTGTGAAACGAAACATTAAAAACAATTTCATTCTATGCACTATAAGGAATTTTACAAACTTGACGAAAAAATTTTGTCATTAGTATTATTGTTTGTATTATTATTGTATTATTCTTTTGCTAGAATTTGTATCAATTTCTATACCATTGTTTTTGTCCCCCACACAAATGCTCTTCTTGATTTTTCCCGCATTGCCATCTTGCTAGCTATTGTTTTATCTTACTACTTGCTTTTCAATCAAAAATTTTTCATTAAGATGTGTTTATATCAATAATAATAATAATAATGATAATAATAATAAAATAAAGATAATAATATTGGTTAGAGAACAAGAAAAAATGTTTGAGGAAAATGACTCAAAGCTGAGTCGTATACCTGTTTTTCAAGTGTTCTAAACTACATAGCGTTTTAGGGTGTGGTTTAGAAGCATAATTAGAAAGAAATAAGAGAGTAATATGATATGTAGCCCTTGGTGGGTATTGAACCCCACATCTTCGGTTTACTAGTCCGTCTTTACCACTGCACCACAAGAACCAACCACGCTGGTAACTCAGCCGGACAATTTTAGATTTATCTATATATAATACCATATATTTGTACCATTAATTTACGCTGTTCAACTTACCAATAGAGAAAACTATCTGCTGCGTTTTAGTATAAACCTTCTCCTCCGTCAAAAAAGGTGCACAAATTAAATGTCGGTAAAATCCTCTAATAATGTAGCCAAACGGAGCTCAGGAGAGTCAGGTTGGCATAGTAGTCATCACTAATATTGTAGCCAAACGGAGCTCAGGAGAGTCAGGTTGGCATAGTAGTCATCACTAATAATGTAGCCAAACGGAGCTCAGGAGAGTCAGGTTGGCATAGTAGTCATCACTAATATTGTAGCCAAACGGAG
>JAOTRI020131860.1:0-11361 GCA_028564885.2 Zoanthus sanctaehelenae
TTTTTTCACAGACTTCACCATCTTAAACACCTTGTTCGGATGCTTACTCAGCTCTCTCAGCTCCCTCTCAGCCACCTCCTTCATTGCTTTCTATACCACCTTCTTTGCTCGATTCATTCCAATTCCCAAACCTCACCCCAAGCTGCTTATCAGGCTTCCCATCATAATGCAAGCAGTGCTTGCGTGGCCAAGAGTCAGGGGTTACACCTTGGCAATCATTAACTAATAGTTGGTTCCATTCTTCAAGTCATAATCCATAATGAATTGATCAAAATATTTTATTCTGACTGAATGAGAGTCTCCAGTATATTAATATATCTAAAGACAAGATTCATTTCTTGTGAACTAAGATAGCTTACATCCCCATTCACTATAAACAGATTTTACCTAGCTTCTTTCAAGTTGATCTCATGTTCAAACTTGACACTCAGATGATCTCATGTTCTCATTTGATAATCAGTTGATCTCATGTTCAAGTTTGACAGTTGGTCTTGTGTTCTAATTTGACACTCAGATGATCTCATGTTCTTATTTGATAATCAGTTGATCTCATGTTCAAGTTTGACAATCAGTTGATCTTGTGTTTTAATTTGACGCTCAGATGATCTCATATTCTAATATGACACTCAGTTGATCTCATATTCTAATTTGACACTCAGATGGTTCTGGTACAGCATTTTGTATGGCAATGGTTTGCCATAAAAACCGCTGTACCAGAACCATTTGACCTCACCACCTGAAGAAGACTAGCAATAATCAGTTGAAATGACATGATTTGTATCTAGTGGTTTGTCGTGAGATAAAAGAAAACATGTAAATTATTGCTCTGTTTTTTGTTCGATATTCAATATATATCTTGGTATATCAAATATAAAGTCTTATGAAATTGCATGAATGTATCGCAGACTTTACAATCTATAATTGCGGTATCAATGGTGTTGTTGTGTTTTTCAGTATAACAGATGTACATGTACTGTATGAGAGATTCATCTTACTATGAATATCTTCTAGAGGGAATGTAAAATGCCATACAGTGACTCTAGGAATTCTCAAATTTATCTAGACAGAATGAGGTGAAATATGCTATATTGAAGTAGCAAAGATAAAGAGAAAGATGGAGCTTGTTGGTGAATGATGGAATCTTCTTAAAAGTAAGTAATTGTTTGAGAGTTTCTAACATACACTATGGATTAAGAACTAAATTCAAGTTAACAAATGAAAGCATTTTCAACAACACTGAGAGTGTTTCTTTTTTCTATCAAAACAAGGCTAATTTTACTGTCTTAGGCCCTGTCTACTTTGTGCCAGATAAATTTGTATCTGCAACCCAGTACAAAAGTTCTTCACCCATACATGAAAATAGATAAAAAGTTTTGCATCTGCATGGATCCAATCAGAGGTGACAAAATTGCTTCGATGCCCTTTTGAGCAGACTTCTGAGCCTGGGGTGAATTACTAAGCCTTTTTGCCAAGTTTAAGCTCAAATATGTCTAAACCAGGCTTTAAAAAGAAAAACATAAATGAAAACAAAGTATGAGTAATTTTCTTGGATGACGAAGTAGAGCTGTTATTAAGAGTTACTAGTGTTGTTTAAGTTCAGACAAGTGTGATTAAAGACAAGATATGAAACAACAGCATGCCTATAAAAGTTTCATCCACCATGTTGGAATTGTGTCTGAGAATGACTTGATCAGAAAGGCACAAGACCAAAATCAAATCAATGTATTCCAGAAGTTACCGGTATGAATTGTTTTTTGTTAACATTTTGGCTTTCCTTGATGTATTTTTAATCAAATGTGACTTTCAGGTCATGATAAAGGTTGTTCAAGTACAGTATGCATGATACAAGAATTATGAACTGTAGTGAGCTGCTTCGCTACATTTTACCTCTGTGTTGTGATGCAGCAGTCCATTCCTGCGTCTTTTTTTATTCGTTTTTTTTAAGTTTTCCCTTATTTGACAACATTCTTGTAATTAGGTGTAAATTCTGACTCTGATAAATGTTTATTTGAACATTTCTAATCCACAATTTAGTGAAATATTCAGCCGCCTTAGTAAAGATTTGAACATGATTATCACCATACAAGGCAGCAATTCAGTACCTTTTAGGTAGACTAGTTTAGTATGTTTTAAATAGAGATTGACACTAGTATCTGATGATTTAGTGTTATCTTGACATCATTATCAAGGGTTTAGTGAACTATGTTTCTGTACAATGATTACAGTTAATCATGATTATGTTATAAATCATTGTACAGAAACATATCTAGTTTATTATAAAGACAAAAACAAACCTAGTGTGAGCTGTGCCAGTTTTTCTAAAGAAACAGTTTATTGATAAATATGTAAATTATACACCGTATAAAAGAGAGAATACGTAAGTTGATCTTTTGGATGTTAGTTCTTTGTTGTCCTTGGTTTTACTCTGACAAAGGACTAACATCCAAAGCGAAGGTAAGCTAGTGTTCTCTCCTTTTTATGGTGTATACTGTAATTTTCATGTTTATCACTAAATTAGTTCATTAAACCTTTGATGATGGAGTCAAGTGACTCTGAAACATCAGATACCACTGCCAATCTTTACTTTAATCTAATTTTCTAAATCTTTGTTATTATTTTATTAGATTTTAAGCATACCGTAAGAATGCTTTGAAATAAATGTTTTGAGAATTAGTCATGTCTAAACATCTTATACTGCTATAGCTTGCATTCTGCTTAAAATAGATCTTTTTGATTTTAACATTTTTAGTCAATTTTTTAGAACTTGATTGTATTTTAATGGTGAATTGGGGAAGTTTGTTTTTGTTTATTGTTTGTTACAGTTATAAAATATTTTTCAATTCCCAAGGGAATTGTCTATTCTATATTTGGCAATTTACATTTGTCAAAATTTTTTGCATTTAATTGCTTTCTTTTCTTAGCACCAAATTAAAGTATACATTGCAAAAGTGACAATAAAATCTAGTTGAAAAAATCACTCATGTCAGAAAATAAATTGTTTTTAAATACACAGCAGTTAGATTACAGAACAGAACAAACTGTCCTACAAGTGTAGAGAGAAATTGTTAACTATTATCAACATTTTCTGCTCTTGGTAATTTATGCACATGTTATTTACCTTTTTGGGCGGACATGGTTGGTGCATTTGGTAAGATCTCTGCTTTCCAACCACGAGGTCCCGAGTTCTATCCCGGCACTTTGCCGAGATTTGAATCTTTGTGTGGCCTTCTTTTCCACTTAAGCTAACTCAGCTTTCCATCCTCCCGGGGTAGGTAAATGAGTACCAGCGTCTGTTGGGAGCTAACCTACAATGGATTAGTGTCCCGTCCTGGGGGAGTTAAAGACTCTTATCCGCCTAACCCTATGGAAACCGGAGATAAGCGCCGGCTCCATGGGCCACTGGGCTCGAAAGGTTTTAGCTTTTTTAGCTATTTACCTTTTACCCATTTACAAAAAAAGACACTATGGGTATGGAAATTATAGTGGAAATATATGTTTTTGATGAGCTGTAAGTGAATGAAATAAGATAATCACTTCAATCTCCTAAACTGGTTGAATGAAACAGTTTGTTGTGAGCCTGAACTTACAGTCGAGTATAAAAACCTAGAACACTTCTAATTGGCAATCATTAACTCAGTAATACTTGGTTCCATTCTTCAAGTCATAATCCATAATGAATTGATAAATATTTTATTCTGACTAAATCAGACTCTTCAGGATATTAATTTATCTAAGGACAAGATTCAGTTCTAGTGAACTACTGTAAGATTAATAGTTTACATCCCCATTCATTGCAAACAAATTTTACCTAGCTTCTTTCAATTGGATCTCATGTTCAAATTTGACACTCAGTTGATCTCATTTTTCAGTTTGACAATCAGTTGATTTTGTGTTCTAATTTGATGCTCAAATGAGCTGTGATCATTTCACAGTTGGTGTCTTCATTATCCTTGTTGCTGGAAGAACAAAGAATCGAAAAACTGCCCTGTCGTATTGGCCGCTATTCTGCCTAATAAGATATATAAAATTATTTAGAAAACATTTGACAACATTTGATTACAATCATAAACACGGCTTTTTAGTTTACTCATTATTTTTATATTTTGAATTACAGATGAACCTTTTACAAGTTGAAAGAATGCAAACCAGCTGTTTTTTTTTCCAGATATATTCTAAACTCTTGGGGATGTTTATACTAAATTCAACTCAAAAAAGTAAGTTCAACTTGATAATTTATAAACTAAAGATTATCATTAAGATTATAAAATAATAATAATAATGATGATGATGATATAAGCAGAGGCACCACTCCAAGCTGCAACCATTTTGGTCTTCATGGCAAGTGTAGATTAAATAATGGGCGACCAAAACTGTCAGAATGTTTCCCAATATGTTGATCTTCCTTTTTGGCTTTAGGTTTTTTAGTTGAAATTCAAACTTATGATCTCAAAATGAAAGGACGAAAACTGTTTGTTGTAATAAAATATGGCTACCATAAAACGGAACTTATATGGGATACAATCACTGTAAAAACTACGAAAACATAAAAATGATGCTAAAATTTGTTCCTGTTATGGAACTTATAGTCAAATACGAGATCAACAACACCAGTTTCATACAATTTTATTGAATTCAGATATTTTTATTGAATTATTTGCTGCTTGTCTCAAAAAGGTTAAATAGAAAGACCAACAGTTTACATAAGAAACACGTTTATCTTGTAGATGATTCCCCCATTAGTTGTAAAAATCCCCCTATATTTTTTCATGAAAGGAGAATTTCACCCACCAAATTCAATTCCTAGAATATACACTGAGTTATTCATTGGGTAATACACGCTTTTATATAAGATCACCCTTACAGGAACAATGAGGCTGAGATTGGTCGAAAATTAAGAACGATTTATGAACAAGTTCTGGCGGACGTGGTTGGCACAGTTGGTAAGATCTTTGCTTTCCAACCACAACGTCCAAATTTCGATCCCGGCAATTTGCCGAGAATTGAATATTTGCGTGGCCTTCGTTTCCGCCTAAGCCAACTCAGATTTCCATCCCCGAGGGGTAGGTAAATGAGTACCAGCATCTGGTGGGAGCTAACCTGGGATGGATTACTGTCCCGTCCAGGGGGAGTCAAAGACTCTCATCCGCTTAACACTACAGGAACCGGAGATAAGCGCCGGCTCCACTAGGTTTGTATAAGGATTTAGCTTTATGAACAAGCTCTGGCTAAGGCTGAAGTAAAGGGAAAATGTTTCTAGATAAAACTTAAATGAATCTTGTAACTTACGTTCGCACCGTTTCCCATCACGTGTCCCTACTATATTGTACCACATGATATCATGTAATACTAAGAGCTCTTAAGACAACAGACAATACGCACTCCTTTTCAATGCATTGTTGTTTTGTTTCGATATTTTTCATTATTTCAAAATGCTCACACAAATAAGAACAAATTAGACTGAAACAGCCACAAAATTAAGAAACGATCCGCTCGACGAAATGTACTAGGTCTTGTAAAAAAAAGCATGTTATTAACTTTTACTGATTGGTAATTTGTCGAAACCGAAAATTTTGTCCGATAAAGGCTTTAAAGAACAAAATGAAACTAAACGTGCTGTGCAAAAGATTGTTTGGGGAATTAGTTCCGGTTACTGGAAGTCCGGTTCATTTTCATGTTTCTTGTTATAACCTGCAAGTTCGACTTCACTGTTTTGTTACATTTGTGTCACTAACAGAACAGTGCACGATTAAATGCTAACTGGTTCTAGTGTTTCAAACAAGCTTGCAGGAATTCACTTACAATCATCATAGTGTAAAACTGCTTTCTAACTCATTTCAACAAATATTATCACTCTCTTAATGAACTTTAAAATTCGGTTTTCAGAACCGGATACATTTACTTCTTCCCTACGCCGTCATGGGCACAGCTTCTCTGATTGCGGGAGTGTTGTGTATGACTCTTCCAGAAACAATGAACATGCCGCTGGACGAGGTAATGGATCAAGGACCTGGAAAAGAGGTTGAGCTTGGAGCTGTTAAGAAAGGTTCTGAGAACAAAGAAGTAGAATGTGTAGAAAATGGAACTGTGCCTGACGTCGAGTTTAAACAGACCAGCGAAAAAGGCCTCGAGAGTGAAATCAAGAAAGATAAGATAGTGGAGACCGAAGTCAAGTCTATGGAGAACACCGAAACACGTGAAGCAGTGACACCTAAAGAGACTGGAGACGAAAGGGCTATGGGTTACGATAATCCGGCTGATGTATTGGCTGATGAACGGCAGGAAAGATGTAATGAAGGATTTAAAACGAAAGAGGAGGAGATCGTTTCGACAAAATTATAGAATGCACACGAAGTTTTATTTTTAATTAGGTGAAAATAACTTTTAAAAACTTGAAGGCTAAATCCTTTAAAGAGCATATAACACGAGATTAGTTTTTGTATTTTCTAAAGGAACATAAAAAAATACTTCTTGCAAGTTTTATAGCAATACAATGAAATTCTGCGGAGACATAGCGTTCCGAAATTCCTAATTTTTATCGCAAAACTTGTCCCCTTAAAGTCGCTCGGCCAAGAACGTAGGTGACCAAAATACATGTGGCTTCTGTAGAATCAAATTTCGCTTGGCCTATACAGAAAAATTGAGAGACGCTGGGAAGAACGCAGGAATACTCCCAAACAAAATGACGTATTGGTGATATATCATTACCTGTGCCTTGTCACAGTCCACAAACTAGGGTGCCAAAAAATAGGAAAATAACCTAAAATTAAAACAGCGGTAACTCAGTCTTTAAACAAATTTCATTCAAATTTTGTAGAAGTTTGTTTTTTACAACGATCTTTTAAAAAATTGAAAAATTTATTTTGTGTCATATGCTCTTTAAGCCTGGTCCACTCTCTACTAAACCACAAGGATATATGCAAGTATAAGGAAACTATTTCACGCACGTGAAATAACGCAAGTATTAAAATGAAAAATACGCGTGCTTAAAGTTGGCTGTATGTTGTGTTCTTTGCCATGTTTATTTTACGAAGTTTTAAGGCACGGACCGACACGGTGCGACATTACATGCAACCTTGTGTGCAACAAAGGTGTGGAGGTGAACACACGGGGCAACAAAATCACGCAACATTTCTTGTGATAACGTGGCGTGCTTACCCATGCAACTTTACAACAATTAAAACGGCATTCAACAAGAATTCCTTTAAAAAGAAAGTTTTTAGTGCGCAATGGTACGAGAATTGAGGGAGAATCAACTTCAATTTTGTAGCGTGCAATGTTGCATGCAACAATACTAATCGGCGGACACACGCTGAAACAAATTTCTTGCGCGCAATTTTGTATTAAAGGTTGCATCTTGTGTCAACGCGTTTACATTTTTGAAACAAACGAAATATGCACAAGAATGATGAATGTGGCTATATTTAACCCGACAGTGTGGCAGGAGCCCATAAGTTGGAGCGAGAAACTTCGATGTTCTAGTGTCACGGCGTTTTTACGAACCGACTTATTTTCTGAAAGATTCCCGAGAAACTGATACTTCATACATTTTCACTTCGGTATATGTTGCAGTAAAGTTCGCTTTGTAATTGGTTCAAAAACAATGGCCTTCAGTTTCAATTGTTTTTGAACCAATTGCAAAGCGAGCTTTTCTGCAACATATACGGAGATAAAAATGCATGACGTATCAGTGTCTCAGGAATCTTTCTCCTTATTTTTAGTTCAGTTATTGCGAATTCAAACCAATCACATGCGTCCAAACTTGATCAATAACATCACTGTTATTTTGTATGAATTGTTTGATTCCTTTGTGACTGAAACTTCTATTGAAACTTCCTGTTTTAACTTTTAAAAAGGGAGTTTGTGAAAACGCCGTGACATAGGTCTATTATGGGAGTTTCTCCATCCTACTTATGGGTTCTTGAGTGTGGGGTATCCTAATAATTAGCCCTGCTACTAGGATGCCTCATACACATCTCACGTTTTACGTTTTCATCCTATGTTTCTGTCTTTTCATAACATTTTATAAATATGCTGTTTTAGATTTTGTGTGTACATTCTATATTTTTTGTATGTTAGTTTTTGTTATATATTAATTTATGTAATTTTCGCATAACTGTCAACATGTAGATGAGTGAAATAAATAAATGAAATGAAAACAAGACAAAGAAATGTCCCTTTTTCTATCCCTATATTTATTTCGCGTACGTACATGTATATCTGTGAACCAAGCATCAAGAGTCAAGTGACACATGGCGGATAAGAGTCTTTGACTTCCCCTGGATGGGACATTATTCCATTGTAGGTTAGCTTCCAGCAGATGCTGGTACTCATTGAAAATGAAAACATGAGTTAGTCATGGTGCATATCTCCTGTTTCTATATAGTAGTGTTAAGCGGATGAGAGTCTTTGTGTTCCCGTGGATGTTACATTAATCCATCGCAGGTACGTTTCTCGCTTGGCCTAATACTCATTTACCCACCCGATAAGGGTGGAAAGCTGAGAGTTAAAGGAATGTAATGAATTTTTTTCAAAACAAAATTTATAGTCTTGAGATATTTATGTTTGTGTAATAGTTTAAAACTTTTTTTATTAGTATTGTATAAATTACTTTATCATAAATAAATGTTCTTCATCTTTCACAGCCTCAGCATGTTCTTAACATATTCTTAAATTTTTAGCGATTTTCACCCTTGTGTTCTTATAAAAAAGATTCTCAGTTATAAAAAAACAGCGTAGTTTACATACCTCATAACCGCTATTTGGCGCTAAGCACTATCGGTTAAGCACTTAGCTTGTTTGAATTTTAATTGCTTGTTTTGTAGTACAAGTAACGATAAAAACTCAAATTAACTCAGCAGGAAAAATAGAAACACTAAATCGTTTTAAAGTCTTCAGAACAAACACTTTTCGTTAAATGACACGCAAGGCACTAAAACAATTGTATAAGCACTTTTTGTACAACTATATACACGAAAAAGTTAAACTAAAATATTTTCAAACATAGAATCATATACATGTACCAGTTTATCCTCCGAGCCTCCGGCGATTCTTACAATTTTGACATCTGAAGCCTCATATAATTCTTAGTTTCAAAATAGAGCAAGAATTTTCTCGAACCACAGTGAAACCAGAAAGCTCGAGTGATTGAGCGGAAATCAAATTTTTAATAAATTCCAAAAATTTCCAAAATCTGAGCTTTAAGATTCTTATAAACTGGATTGTTGTAAAATAGGTGAGTAATGATGCTAATCTTTGCTACAGATTCGCAAGTTTTAACTTTTTCCACACAAAAAAACTGATTTCTATACTGTAAACATAAAGATTATCTTTTTTTAAATTATATTTCAAACTCGATATCCAATTTTAAGCTGATCAGTAATAAAAGTCACAGTTAAGCTTATAAAAAATACAACACAAGATATATATTGCCAGCAAGACAAGGCAAAACCTTCCATACTTATTCATAGTGGATAAATGTTTTTCATCTTCCTTTCATGCTTATTTAACAACTTTCATTTAACAAGATTAACTTACTGTCGCTCGGGAGCCTGAATATTCTTGGTCTATAGCTCATAAACAACCTGTTTATATAGATCTATATAGTTATATTGCGGATAATTAACGCGAACGCTTCATAAAGGATATCATTAGGTAAAAGAAAATTAACCATGCAATTCTCTCATTTCAACTGTCGAGATACACAATTCCCATGAGCCGTTACGTTTTGACAGAGAAAATACAACGTTCAAGAAAACTAAATGGAAGCATCGTTGCATGAAAGTTCAGAAGAGGTTCAAAAGATAATCGCTCAGATAAAATACATGTCTTTAGGTAGGGAAGAACTGCTGTTGCAACCAAAGAAGACAACTATGCAAAACACAGCAGCGACTCACAGAAAAGGAGGAGGAGATAAGTCTGAAGATAAAAAGCAAGCCAACAACGAGGAAGTCAACTTAAATCTAAAGCCAAGCGAAAAATTTTAAATCTGGAAAGATATCTAATCAATGAACAACTTGTTTTACATGCGGGAACATTCGGGCATATATCTCTAAGACTAAAAAAGACTGAATTTAAATGAAAAAAAGAGATAAATTTAACTTAAAGCATGAAAACCACCTAAACTATATTACACGCCTTTTTATAAGAATTTTAAAAGAACGAGACTCAGATTGACTGAGAATTAAGAACAAAGTTAGGTTGACGCTGAAAATAAGGAAAAATGTATCTAGTTCGCAGTGTGCACTGTAAAAACACACAAGCACCATTTAACATTTAGTATCGCCATACAGTTAACATTTTGTTCAGGGAGAGAGACGGAATATAATGTGGAATCACCGGCTCAGAATTAACGCGTGTGAAAAAATCGTGATACAAAACATAGTTGAAAATATATTTCTCCCAATTAGCCATCAATACAATGAGGAATCACCGGCTCAGAATCGCAATTAGTTTGTAGTATATCAACTATAATGTACAAATGATACATGTATTCTTGTAATACTAAAAGTTCCTCAAACGATCAGTAATCAGCACTGCTTTAAAATATGGCATTGTCGATATTTTTCATTATTTCATACGGTTCACATGCATGCAGAAATACGAAATTACTGAAGAACAAATTGAAGCTGAAACATGACCAAAAAATAAAATGGCAGCTATGAGTCTCAGCAAAAACTTGCTATGGTTCTTAAAAAAAGAACTAGACGCCCACACGCGTTTAATCGGGCTATCTGATGTGCCAGAGAAAGATTACCTTGATATAAGAACCTCAGAAATGCAAGCAAATCAATGTCATAAACAAATTCAAGAAAGTCTCTTAAATCAGTCATTTTCAATTAAAAGTATACACAAAATCAGCAACTACTTTCCTATCATAAAACTACTTTTTATCAGTTCTGTAAAAACTGTCAGTTTGCGAACGGTACACTTGAGACCTTGTTTCATTGTTGAAGGCATCTTGATTCTAATTTCATGGAAGTTGACACGTACAGCTCACTTTATATTGCATAATGAAAATTTTACAAAGTCCGTATTTATTTTCTTTGGTTCTTTCTTGAATGGAACTTTTACTTCATGTTTGAGTTAAACTATAAAAAGTATTGAATACATAAATTTGGGTTGTACAAAAGCAAAATAATAATAATAATAAAAAAAAGAAAGATGGCTAAAATAAACTTAATGTGTAGGGGGTGTCTCTGCAGCCTTTGTAGTTTGTTTGACGGTAAACTTTGAAAACATAAAGTTCATAATTTTTATAGATATTGCAAAATTTCATAAACTGAGCCATAGTTAATGGAGGGGACTGGTTATGAAACCCGGCGAACATCAAAGGGGTATCTCTTTGTTATAGTTTTGACGTGG